>JAAGNO010024904.1:21292-31908 GCA_033439905.1 Ceryle rudis
GGGAGTGGAGCATCTCCCTTATGAGGAGAGGCTGAGAGAGATGGGTCTCTTTAGCCTGAAGAAGAGGAGACTGAGGGGGAACCTCATTAATGTCTATCAATATGTCAAGGATGAGTGTAAGGAGGATGGAGCCAGACTCTTCTCAATCTCATCCAACGTTAGGACAAGAGGCAATGGGAGTAAGTTGGAACACAAGAGTTTTAGGGTAAACATAAGGAAAAACTTTCTCACGGTGAGGGTGACAGAGCACTGGAACAGGCTGCTCAGGGGGGTTGTGGAGTCTCCTTCTCTGGAGATGTTCAAAACCCGCCTGGACACGTTCCTGGGTGACTTGATCTAGGTGATCCTGCTCTGGCAGGGGGGTTGGACTCGATGATCTTTCTAGGTCCCTTCCAACCCCTAATGTTCTATGATTCTGTGATTCTATGAAAGATGAAAATCTCGCATGTTTTCAAAAGCTGGGCTATCTTAGGCAACAAAAAAATCCACTTCAGGACAAAAAGTGGACCAGTTCACAATACTACCTCACTAACATTCCAGTAGTATTTATGCTCAGTAGTCCCTTTTCTAAGATCTCTGAAGTGGCAGCTACCTATCAGTTTCAAATGGTTGTAAACAAATAGCAATAAATACTACGAAGGGAGAGAAAAAATATACAAGTCTGCCCTCTGACCAGTTGCCATAGTGTGATGCAAACTATGAAGGGCTTCTACTGTGACCATAGTCTCCTGCTAGGTAGAAGACCCAGCTGAGCTGAACAATGTTCTGAGAGACAGACTGCTGCCCTTCAGAGTAAGTGTCTCAGTCTCATGTGGTCTGCAGGGCTGTGTATTGTAGTCAGATTGAGGACACTTTTCAGCTTGGTGTCCTCTTAGGCCATGTGTGGTATCCTCAGACCATTTATTTTGCTGACTCTGTGTCCTAGAAACCTCTGTGTGCTGAAGCTTATTCTCTGACCTTGGCATCTTGCTGCTCCCTTGGTTTTATAATTTCTGCAAAACAGATGACCTATTTGACATGACAAAAAGGGTCTTAGCAGTCAGAGACCTGTCCTTTTAAACATTTGAGTTCTATACCCCTCTACCATCATCCTTCCCACTATGCACTACCTCTTTTGAAAATCCTATGCAGTTAAAGATTCCTCCAACAAGCAAATAATTACTTCCACCAGGGCTGCCAAGACCAGACATCTCCTATGCACAATTTCTGTTTTGAGCTTTAAACAACATAGTCAGTCCTCCTTCCTTCATCCAGTGAGGCATTCATATTATTTCTCCCAGTTCCTCAGCTTCTGAAGTTCCTCTCAGATGTCTTTCACACTCCTTTGTTTTTAAGTAATGTGCAACAATGGGTGTTTTGCTTTTCTCTTTAAGCCACTTGTGGTATTTTTTTCTGAAGTCCTTCTGCTGTCCCATTTCCATCCTCCCTCTAACGTTAAAAAGGTGTTGTATTTGCTGTCACAAGACCTGAGCTCCAAAACTGGCCAGAAATTGATTCACTAAAGAAGAAACCAGCAATGAATGCTGATGGTGGCCCCCACTGAAACTCGTCAGCCCTTTCACAGTCCCAACTAAAGTGGGGCTCCCACCTTTGTTTAGCCACTAGCCTTCACAACATGTTGTATTCACCATTGCAAGAATGCAGATCGAAAAGTGAAAGTATCAGAGACTGATCCTTAAGGGAAGGGGTCAGCACTCAAGGCTATTGCTGGCCCTCACGGACCATTGGCAGTCCTTTCACTTCCCCAGCAAGCCTTAGATTCAACCCATTATTTTACTCACTAATTTTCCCAACATACAGTATTTGCTCAGGCAGCACCCAAGCCAACACTGAAAATATCCAGTGATTGCTCCCCCAGGGAAGGTGGCAGCACTGAATGCTGTCACTGGCCCTCACCTTCCTGTGGCAGCCCTTTCACAGCCCCAAGAAACCTAGGGCTCCCACTTTTGCATTAGCCATCAACCTACACAGTGTAGTGTACTCACTGTTGCAAGAACCCAGATCCTAATATGGAAATATCCAGTGGCTGCTCCCCCAGGAAAGGTGCCAGCACTGAAAGGTGTTGCTGGCCCTCACCTTTCCACGGCAGGTGACTCACAGCTGCAACAACCGTGTGCTCCAACCTTTGTTTAACACACTAACGCTCCTGTTGCATTCTGTGTTACAAAGTCACAGCTACAAAAATGAAAACAACCAGCCACTGCTTTCCCAAGGAAGTTGTTAGCACTAAAAGTTGTTGCTGGCCTTCACCTTCCCTTGACAGTCCTTTCACAGCCCCAAGTAATCTGGAGCCGCCACCTTTGCTTTAGGCAGTAAAAAATGTATTCACAACACGTTTTATTAGCTCTTGCACAGCATGGATGTCCGAAAGTTAAAACATGTATTGACTGCTCTCCAGGAAAAGCTGCTAGTTCTGAATTCTCTTGCTGGCCATCACCTTCCCCTGACAGCCCTTTTGCAGCTCCAAGAAATCTGGAGCTGCCACCTTTGCTTTAGCTTGTAGCATGCACAACACGTTGTAATCCCAGTGTGCCTTATTCACTCTTCCAAAGAGCCTAAATCCAAAAGTGAAAACCTCTGGTAACCCTTCCTGCTGGAAAGGTGCCAGAATACAAGTGAAGGCAAGTGGATACAGCAATGCCCTGTTGTGGCTGCATAAGTATTGACAAAGGAAGCTGAAGCCAGGAAAAGAATTTGGTGTTGGCTTCTTCGGTTATGGAGCAGTCGCTGAACATTTTCAGTTTTATAGCTGGGATCTTCTATCACCAAATGTAAGCCAACCCACTTCCTTACGGATCAATCTTTAGATGTTTTTGTGTTGGACCAGCACTCTTGCAATAGCGAATAAACACGTAGTTCAGTGGTTAAAGCAGAAGTGGCAGCTCCAGATTCCTTGGGGCTGTGAAAGAGCTGCCAGGGAAGGGTGAGGGCTGACAAGAGAATTCTGGGCTAGCAGCTTTCTGTGGAGAGCAATCGCTGGATGTTTAAATTTTAGGATGTTTAAATTTTAGGAGTTGAGCTCTGGCAGGAGCGAATAAAGCACATTGTGAATCCAACATGTTGTGCAAGATACAGGTTAAGGCAAAGTCGGCAGCTCCAGATTTCTTTGGGTTGTGAAAGGACTGCCAAGGGAAGGTGGGGGCCAGCAAAGAATTCAGGGCTAGCACCTTTTAGTGGGGGAGGAATCCCTGGACTGGTTTGGGTTTTTTTTTTTTTGGAAGTGAGTTATGGTGAGATTGAATAAAGCACTTTGTGAATACAACATTTTGTGCAGGCTACAGACTAAAGCAACAGTGGCAGCTCCAGGTTTTCTTGTCCTGCGAAAGGCCTACAAAGTGAAGGTGAGGGCCAGGAATTGCATTCAAACTTGGCACCTATCCTGTGGGAGAGGACTCTCTAGTCTTTGGACCTGGGCTCTTGCAACATTTACTACATTACGTTGCGTAGGTTGATGGTGAAAGCAAACATTGGACCTCCTAGTATGCTGGAGCTGTTAAAGGGCTGCTTAGTGAAGGTGAGGTCCTGTAACAGTATTCTCTAATGTATTCTCTAATCTCCTGCTGTGCCTGGAGATACTGAGACTCCCACAGTATACCCAGTGAACAAGTTTTAGCAAAACATTTTTGCCTGAAGAATTTCAAACTGACATCTCTATCTCCTATTCCCAGAGAGTACCTGAACTTAATCTGCCTGTAATGGACAAGCATTTATCAAGCTTGAGAACATGTCTGCAATTCTGTGAGGTTCTCTGATCTACTAGTCACTTCTGTCCTTTGGGAAAGTAAAACCAGGGATGCCTCATCCAATAGTTATTTGATTTTAGTAGAGCAGATGTTTGAGACAATTAAACCTCATGCTGAATATGCTCCAAAACTGCTACAGTCATGCTGTGTTCAATTCGAGGATCTGTAGGAGTGTATTCTCTCCTGCAGCCTGCTTTCAGTCCTCTGATCCTAAATTGACTGGAAGCCTGGTGATTAAGGCACCCTTCCACATGTGAGGAATTTTCTGTCCTCCCAGGCTGTGTAGATTTTGCCCAACCTGGGCTTGATTCTGACCAGTCTGCATTGGCACAGGGTTTTAATTATGGGCTACACTTTGTACTAAAAAATGACCTGAGTACTTCCTTCATCTGCATGACTTTTATGACATTATCAATGACATTATCAATGACCAATCAGTTCTAAAGAATTTAACATGAATTTTTAAGACCTCCAAAGTAAAGCTAGTTATTTTGATATGAATATTCACACTACCTGAATTCCCAAGGGAGAGAAGAGTTAAGATCTGTCTTCAGTCAGGCTCTGTAGCAGGGTGTGAGGCTATCAAGATTTTTGGAAATGTAAAAACATTTGCACCTTCCTTCTTTTCTTCTCTACATCTTCTTCCCGTATTAATGTGCTCTGTCTTTTAGTGCTACTTCTCTCTATCATCTTGTTTCAGAACTTAGACGACTCCTCAATTCAAGACTACTGTTACTACGTATGCTTTGCTCCCACAGGTGTCCTTGACATTTGGCCTGCAAAATGTAGGAGTTGCAGAAAAGAATTCAACCACCAAGGCAAGGGACATGCTAAAATAATTGAATAATTTTACAACCTTTTCTTTTTACTCTACTGGCTAGGGAAATTAATAAAAACTAGTCTCAGAGATATCACTAAAAGGGAATATTGAAACAGGCTGTTATTCTCATTCATCCTGAGGTTAAATTTCAGAGGGGAAGGGTTTGAATACTTGTGGCCCTCAGGTTACGTAAAGCCCTTATTTTGTGATATTTTACATTTTTGCTCTTCTGTTTCAGGAAGCAGATCATTAAAGGAAGCTCAGAAGATACTTACACCGTCTCCTAAAATAAGTGATGAAATAAGAGAGAACACAGGACTCAATTGAACTGGTGGATATTGTTTAAAGAGATTGCTGCTCCTAGCAGGAGGTGAAGGTGCTTTAGATATCTACAGGCCCTACACTGTATCACTTATTATTCCTCTGTGATGGATTGAGGGAGTTTGAATCCACCAAAAGCTGCAAAACTGCTTGGAACCTATGCTTGCAATGATTTCTTTTACTGGAACTGTTTGTATTGAAGAAGAGAGCCAGAAGAGAAGAATATGTAAAATGGAATATCACATTTTGGTTTTAAATGCATGCAGTTTTTGTGCCTGGAACGTCCATCTTATTTTCCTGCTTCAGAAATGTATTAGACACATATACAGATACAAATGTATTATGTTTAGTTATGTGCTTAAGAAATATTTCTGCTATGTATCTGAAACTGATGTTCTCTTTTTTTTTGTCTAAATGAATAGGAGAAGGAAAAAAACCAAACAAGCAAGAGTTAGTGGTAATATAAGCTACAAAGATGGGCCAAAATACAGCAAAATGAAGAAAAGGTGCCCAAACTGTGTAGACACACTCTGTGGTATATTCCTGCTGCTGCAATATCCTCTTTAGTAAGAGAGAGTGGAGTTTCAACGGGGATCAAATTGGCTATAGAAGAGGTGGTCTTGGTTTTGCTGTGCCAGATGGAAACAGTGGGAGGAAATAGTGAATTGCTGCAACCAGAATGGTACAAACAAGGATTCACAGCATCACAATGCCTGGCTTGTTTACCTCAAGGAGATTGAACTCTGACAAATGGTCATAAAAAGTCTTTTGATAAAAAGCAGTCATTTTCCTCTGACATACTGATGAAGCCATTTTGACCTTTTTGGGAGCCAACTTTCATCGCCATCTTTATCAGCATAGATGTGAGACTGTATCTTTCTGTATGTTTGACTGTCATACTGCCATACCTGTACTCTGTAAATGGTTCAGTCTGAGTGGACTATTTGGACATTTCTTGAAGATCGGGTCTCTTTCAGTTACATTTAGTAAAAGGCAGCAAAATTTACAATTAGTGACATACTAAATCAAATTACAGATTTTTATTCCACAGGAAATCCTATTCAGCTCTGTCCCCCAGGAAGATGAGACTAAGTATTATACCTATTGCAATAGAACTCTAAAGGATGGGACTATAATTAACATTTTAAAAGAGCATTTCTTGTGACTGTCCTGTATTTAGCTAGGATAGGATTAATACTCACCAGGAGCTGGGAGGGGGTCACAGTGAGGATAGGCAACTGAAAGAGGGAATGGATTATCTGACATCATAGTGATGTCACAACTGCTATATAAGGGCTGAGACAGGCCATGCAAAGCACAGGTGGTCCTGGTGGGCCCTTTCACAGCCTCAAGAAATCTAGGGCTGCCATCTTTAGGCTGCAGCCTACATAACATGTTGTTTACAACACACTTTATTCACTCACACCAAGACTTAGCTTCAAAAATTAAAACATCCAGGTAGTTCTCCCCCAGGAAAGGTGCTAGCATTAAATTCTCTTTCTAGGCCTCACCTACCCCTGGCAGCCCATTCACAGTCCAAGAAATCTGGAGCTGCCACCTTTGCCTTTACTCTACATAACAATCATGGTACATTCACACTGCACTTTATTCTCTCTTGACAGAGTCTAACTGAAAAAATGAAAAAATATCTAGGGACTTCTCACCGAAGAAAGGTGCTAGCACCGAATTATTTTCCTTTACCCTGCAGCCTGCACATGTTGTAGTCAGAACATGTTTGAACACCCAAAGACCAGCAGCAGAGACCACTGAATAAATTCTAAATGGCAAGCGTGGGATATCCCGAGCTGCAGTACCAGATTTTGGGTGCTCTCTGGGAGTATCTCAGTTCTTTTGCCCTGAACCTCGATCTCCTCACACCTCCAAAAAGTTAGGAGCCACCTTTACACTACAGACCACACAGCATTTTGTAGTCACAATGTGTTTTATTTGCTGTCGCCAGAGCCCAGCTCTAAAACTGTAAACAGCCATCGCTTGGTTTCCCAGGAAAGGTGCTAGCACCAAATTCTTTTTGTTACCCAGCAGCCTGCAGAAGATGTTGTATTTAGAATGTATTTAAACACAACGCTCGCAGCATAGAACTCTCGTGCTTCAATATCACATTTCAGGTGCTCTCTGTGAGTGTCTCCTTAATACTCTTGCCCTGAACCTCCACCTCCTCAAAGCCCCAAGAAATCAGGAGCCACCGCCTTTGCTTTACAGCTTAGCTTTTTTTTTTTTTTACAACAAATTATGTAGTATGTGCAACATACTTTGCTCTTGTAAAAAGTCCAGCTCCAAAATTGAAAACATCCAGCCATTGCTCCCCCAGACAAGGAGCTAGTACTGAATTCTCTTGCTGGTCCTCACTGTCCACTGGCAGCCCTTTCACAACCCCAAGAAATCTGGATCTGCAAGTTTTGCTTTAGCCTGTACAACCTGTTGTATTCATAGCACACTTTATTTGCATCCAAAATTGAAATAATCCAGCAATTGCTGTCCTAGGAAAGGTGCTAGTCCTGAATTTTCTTTCTGGCCTTCAAGATGTATTGGCAGCCCTGACATAGCCCCAAGGAATGTGGGCCTGCAATGTTTCCTTTAGCCTGTATAACATGTTTTATTCACAGTGTGCTTTATTTGCTTTCATCTGAGCCCAGCTCCAAAATTTAAATCATCCAGCCATTGCTCCCCCAGGAAAGGTGCTAGCACTGAATTCTTTTGCTGGCCATCACCTTCCCCTGGAAGCCCTTTCACAGACCAAAGAAATCTGGGGCTGCCACCTTGCTCTTGTCTGCAGACCACACAACATATATTCACATCGTGCTTTCCTTCCACTCATCAGAGCCCAGCTCCAAAATTGAAAACATCCATCGATTTCTCCCTGAGTAAAGGAGAGGTGTAAATGAGGCATAGGCACACCAATGGTTACTTCCCAAGCCCACACACCCCCTCATAAAAGAAATTCTCCGGGAATGTAGGGAACTAGTCACTGTACACTGAGCAAACAGACAGCAAGTGGACATCACCCAGGGGGTCACCTGGGCAAACAGGGCACAGCAGTTCACACACAATGGCACTGAAAGCCTGCCAACTCAACACAGTAAGCACTCATCAGGAGACCCTGGCATTCCTGGACTCTGCTTCCACAAGCTCAGATGCAGCTTCCTAGACAGAGCTCTCCTGGAACATGTTGCCATGCAGGCATCAGGCTGCAGGTTGTGCCTGACTCTTATGCCACTGTTGGATGGTAGTGGTGAGTGCACCTGTGGGAGGTGTGCCCAGGTAGAGGAGCTTCTCCACATGTGTTGTTGTTCAGGGAGGCTATACACAGGTTGAGGACCATCAGGGCATGTGAGAAAGAGGTAGATGCTTGGAGTCACACCCTGACTCCCATGAAAGAAACCCATCAGGCAAACAAAGCCCCTGCTACAAAGAACTCCCTGTTCTCTCTTCACACAAGTTAATGTGGTGACTTGGAGGACAGGGGGCAATGGCAAGAAGTTTCTGCTTGGTGCAACAGGTGCTGCAGGTGCATCTGCCCTGCAACTATACCACCTTCCCAGGTGCCACTGCAAAACAGGTATAGTGCTCAGCAAGGGGAACGGAACAACAACGAGGATGGTAGTTCTTGCATCATGGAGGAGTTGTCAAGGTGTAGTCAGACTGCCACCTCAAACCACTTCAATAAAGAATAAAAGATGGTCATTGTAATAGGTGACTTACTTTTGAAGGGATTGGAAGGCCCAATATGCAGACTGGACCCACTACATAGGGCAGTCAGCTGCCTCCCTGGGGCCCACAGTATTGACATAAAGAAGAAACTTCCTTCCCTAGTACGGCTGTCAGAGTATTATCCCTTTTTGATCTTTCATGTAGGTAGTGATGAAGTGCAAGGGCAATGAAAAGAGATTTCAGGGCATTGGGACACCTGGTCAAGGGATTGGGAGCAGTAGTAGTGTTCTCCTCTAGCCCTCTAGCTGCAGGGACTGATGACAGGGTAAACAGGAAGAGCCATCAGATCAATGCCTGACTCTGAGCCTGGTGATACTGTCAGGACTTTGGGTTCTTTGACCATGGCTTGATTTACAAGACACCAGGCCTGCTGGCAATGGATGGGAAGAGCTCATTTCATAGTGGAAAAAGGTTTCTAGAATAGTTAGCAGGGTTCACTGAAAGAGCTTTAAACTAGATTCAAATGGGGGATGGGGATGTAACCAGGCTTTCTAGGAGAAGTGCCTGGCTGAAGTAGCTCAGCATTTGTGGGGCGATGTGTTAGTATCTTTGAGAACAAGAAGGCCTACCATCCCTTGAAGTCAAAAACTAAAGGTTCAATTCCTTCTCTGAAATGCTTATACACCAATGCACGCAGCATGGGGAATAAATAGGAAGAATGGGAGCTCTGTGTGCAGTTGCAGGGCCATAACCTCATTGCAGTTACTGAGACATGGTGGGATAGCTCGCATGAGTGGAATGCTGTCATGGATGGCTGTGTTCTCTTTAGGAAAGAGGCCAGCAAGGTGAGGTGATGGAGTTGCCCCTAATGTGAGAGAGCAACAGGAATGTACTGAGGCGTCCCTGGTGTGGAATAATGACTGGAGGTGAGTTAGAAATTAAAATCATATTAAATGTATAGCATTGTTCACACATTAAGGAAAGTTATAATATCAAAGAAGCTCCCAGGGTGGAGTGCAACTGGTATGCAAGGAATTCCACAGTGGTTCCCTGGACAACACTGCCTGCAAAATAGCACGGGGGAGTGGAGGGGAGTAAAGACTCCATGGCCAAGCTCTGTGTACCATAGGACTGATAAGCTGCATGTTTGTTACGCTGGGCCAACAGTCTGTCATTTTCTGACAAAGTACCATCTGTTGTGCAAGCTTTGCTCATTATAATGTCATTATAATACCAAAACACACCTCTGCCCAAAGACTGCCTGCCTCCAAAGTGCGACCACCCCTCACGGAGCTTGTGCTTTGAATTTTATTCAGATACACCTTTAAAAGTGAAGCGAGAGAAATTTACACCGATCATGAACTAGAGTCACCTTGAAGGTGAAAATTATAAAAATGGTTTAAGTAAGGGGGGATTTCAGGGAAGACATCATTGTGGACAAGTCAGGGCAGATACTATTACTGGTCATCTCTGACTCCTGGGATCAGCTGACAGGCAGAATGTTGCTTCCCCCCATAGAGACGCCCTTGGGTAAGACCTGGACTTTCCAAGTATTTGACCCAGGGAAAATTAGAAATTTTACTGAGCTGCTCTTTAATCTGATGTGTTTTGAATATCTGCACAAGCTTTGCAGACTGTGAATTTATCACTGGCAATCCACAAGAGCCTGTGGATACACTGCACTATTCATGTTGCCAGTTGCGAAAGTCTCTCACTGGGAGCCACCAGCTCCTTACTGGCTACATGAGACCATGAAGCGCAACTAGATAGGGAGTGCAGTGTGTTATTAGTGAATCTGGAGCCATGAGAGTTCAGATAGACTGAACGCAGCCGGACTAATAGTGCCAAATTGGACAACACTCAGAGTCTAAGCCCCATTGATATCTGAGGACCAGCTGGAACACAAGGGGTTTATTTTCTGCCAAACTACTTTACTCTTTTACGTGACTCCTGGGAATGGATGAATAGAGACTTGAGAGCTCGTGGGTAAGGATTAAGGGGCAGGCTAACATGGGAGACACTGCTGTGGGTGTTTACTACAGGACACCTGATCAGGATGGGGA
>JAAGNO010024905.1:0-37041 GCA_033439905.1 Ceryle rudis
GTTCTTTACCACAAGAGTGGTGGAGCACTGGAACAGGTTGCCCAGGGAGGTGGTTGAGGCCCCATCCCTGGAGACATGCACTGTGAGGCTTGACAGAGCTCTGAGCAACCTTCTCTAGTTGAAGATGTCCCTGCTCTCAGCAGGGGGGTTGGACTAGAGGACCTCTAGAGCTCCCTTCCAACCCAGACATTTCTATGTTCTACGTTTCTGAGTTTCTCTAGGCTCTCCACGAAAGCCTTATCTTAGAATTTCCCCACAGAAGCAACCAGGCTCAGGAGCTCACAAAAAAGGTAAGTTTATGACCAGCTTACTGAGGCAGAGGCTTGCAGGTCTCTCTGAAGGGCTTCAATCCTCTTGGTTTGCTGCTGGACTGTGGCTTCCAATCTGGCATTTTCTATTTCAAGGCTTAAAAAAAAATACAGGTCTTATTATGGAAATCCACCAGAGTACAAATTCTGAAAGAACAGGGTGATATAGCATCTAAGCCAAAAACATCCTGCAAAATCATGTATTAATTAGCTGTGATTGCAATAAGGCTATCCTTTTGTTTCCATACAGTCCCAGAAAGTGACAGACACCTTACTTCACTGTTTTGTTTTCCTACCGTTGCACGTGTTCTTCCAGTTGTTTTATAGTAGTATTAGTGCCAGAAGATGCCAACAGGAGGTCCTGCAGTTTCTGGGAGGAAGCTGTTAATTCTTTTTCCTTATTATCCAAGGCAGTCTTCAAATCATGAACACAATGCTCAGACTGAAGATGCTGTTCTTCCAACTCCTGCAACTGCAGAAACACAGTAAAAATCCAAAGCAATCAGCTGAGCTTTTATGTAGAGGCGTCAACTGCTGCATATACCTGCAAATACCCTCTACCCAAATAACTGTCACCATTTCAAGTACATTCAGACCTTCGCTACTTCTAGCGAATGAAGACAACCTGTGTTACTTCATCATCTTTTATACTGTTTTCTCCCATCCTGCCACAGATCTCCTATGGTGTGGTTCTAAGCACTGGCACTGCCCCTCCTACCCTTTCAGTGACTTGTGACACACTTTGTATCTACCTGTTTGCTTCTCCATCAAAATAGGAATTAAAAAAGTTCATCCTTCTCCTAAAGTGAATTCATAGCTCCTTCATAAGGAGTTTAAGATGATTTCTTTGTCAGAACTCTGAGGCTTCTATACTTGAGGTTTCGTAAGAACACTGGAAAACTGCGGTCCTTACCTCAGAAAGTAGTTTACAATTCATTTGCAAGAGGACACTCTAAGACGGCAAATTACAGAAGGGTCAAAGAAGGAGGGGAGAAAAAAAAACCCAACCAAACCAAACCAAGAAATATGTAGAATAAGTTACAAAAACATTTACAACTGATAAAATGATATCAGGGGGCAGGGTCCAGGAGAAAGAGGAAGGGAAAGGAGGGGAAGCACAGACAGCATAAAAAAGTCCAAAGTCAGAAGTCCAGTATTTCTACTATTCTTCAGAAATCAGACAACTTTCTTGGCCCAACCAAATGCAATAAGCTATAGACCCATCAGTTTATTTTGCAGGGCACCTTAGCAAATAGAAACCTTTGTCCAAGTAAGGACATTGTGTCCTTGTGGCAAAGACCTTCCAATCATGGACATCAGGTTTATAAACCAGCAGAATTCATTCACATAGCATTAAATCTATCCTGTTCAAATTTTTTTGCTAGGGTTTTAGGACAACATTTGCCCCTACTTTCAACAGACACTCTCAGATTTATTCTTATAGTTACAGACATTACGTACCTTGGTTTTAAACTTTTCCAGTTCCTTTTGCAAGCGCAATTTGTCTTCCTCCAAGTCACTGCGGTAGCGTGTAGTAACTTCAAGTGAAGCCTCTGACATAGATTGCTTTTTAAGAGCATCAGCAAGCTCCTGCTGCAGCTGCCTGACCATGCCCTAGTGAAACAGTTAAATGATCATGAAGAAACTGTAAGAACATGAAATCTGCCTTTATTTTAAACTCATTTGGTTATACAATTAGGACTGTCTTTGGATTGTACTCAGAAGTATAAGATTTTGCTTGTCACCAGCAGGCATCTGCACAGATGATGACCTCTCCATTCTTCTCATCTGGACACCTCCTAACTATCAGCAGCTGTACGCGAGGACTTCTGTTTCCTAATACCCAAAAAAGGCTAAAATATTCTTCCTGGAACAACACACACAGAAGCATGTTTCACACTCATATACTGTATTCATTTGCAGAAAGACAGTTTAACTGATTTCCTAATTAGCTGTTTGACCAGCTAATTAGTCTTCCACAGAGCGAAAAAAACACATTTAAATATGGCTATACATCATCAAATAGAGAGGAGAAAGCTTAGCTCAGGGTCCGAAATGAACTGCAGGAGTACGTAGTCCCCTAACAGCCCCCAAAACACATACAGAAATTAACAACTGGGTTCTACTAAAACTCCTCAATTTTGATAGCAACTTAGGGATAAGTGATTTTTTTTTCCTCTTAATATAAATCCATCCCCCAACACTTCACTTACCTGCATTTTCATTTCTCAACTCCTGCATCTTGGATGGTTCTTCCTTTTATACCACTCTTACATGTGTTATCAGTGAAATACATACATAGAACCATTAAATATATACAACCATTCTATAGGGCATAAAATGGACTAAGTAAAAAAAATCAAATCAGTTCTAGAGCAGAATCACCTTTCTTGATCAAATCTTAGACTTGGATACCTTTTTTTCTGTTCTCTGCTCACATCTGAGCAGTAACATCCTGTTTGTGAAAACCTTCCACAATTCCAAGAGAAACACAACAAACCAGAACAAAACAGCATTATTTGGTCCCACGCACGTAAATTATACCTGGTACATTTTAGAAATACAAAATAATGTTAAGAACTGAGAAACTTTAAATTGTTCTTCCCAAGCATATACTTTACCTCTCTTTCTACTTTGTCAGTTTCATATTTAAAGACTTGTTCTCTTAAGTCAGTACACTTCACATTTAATTCTTTATTTCTCTCTTCCACTAGGGAAACTTGCTTTTCAGTATCTGCTCTGAGTTTGTTGAAAATATCATTAAACCGGTCCTGCACATCATTCACTACTTTTTCTTTGATGATCCCCTTGTTCTGCATATCTTCCAGTTGCTGACGGAGTAAAAGGTTTTCACTCTGGAGCTGGGCCAATCGCTCCTGCATGGATTCCTGCTTTATTATAAATTTGCTTACTTGATCTTTCTCAAGTTGTCGAGCGTGATCGCACTCCTTTGCCTGACACTGGGCTTGACTTAGCTCTTTTTGTGTCATTTCTAAAAGCAAAGTTTTTTCTCTGAGTGTTTGTTTCAACTGGTGAAGCTCATTTTCTAGACTGTTAGCTTTGCTTTCAGCTTTACTCAGCTGCTGAGACAAGCTCTTGTTGGTTTCTCGCACATCAGAGAGGTCATGGTGGAGCTTGTCTTGCAAGCGAAGCCATTCATCACGTTCCCTCTGAAATGTTCGTTCGACATCACTTTTTGATGACTGATGACGTTCAAGTTCTTGAACAGTAGTGTTCAGGCGGGAACGAAATGATTCAATTTCTATCTCTAGTCTGTCTTTGCTTTCTTTTGTCTGCTCAAGTTTGGAAGTTAGCACTGCAGACTCTGTCTTTAATAAGTTCAGCTGTCCATTGTACTGAAAAACTGTTTGTGTTAAGGCTTCCTCATTCAGTTTAAGTTCCTTTCTGAGATCTTCATTTTTTTCTTTCAAGGTCTCATTTTCCTCTAAGTATTTTCCTTCTTCCTCCTGGTGCCTAAGTCTTACTTGATCAAGTTCTAGTCTTAGCATAGCAATTTCATCCTGTAGTAACTGATTTTTGTACAGTAGATCCTTTTCTCTCTCAGTGTCGGACTCCTGAATAACAGGGAACATGAATAAATAGCCAGTTGGGAAATAAATCTATAAAAGCACTTCAGCAAACTGCATTTTAATATTTCTAATACTGATGCATGACTTCAGAGATGGGAATGAAATTTCAGGTAACACATAAGCTACTCTATGAACTCATGCATGTGTACAAAGCATGCACATACTGAAGTGTAACATACCCTTAAAACCTAAATGAACAGCCCAAATACATTTTTTTTTTTTAAAAAAAACCTAGCAACCAACTAATAAAATAATTAAAAATATCTCCAGAGTAAACCTTTAGGGTGCTTTATTGTTTCTGTATCCCCTTGAAACATTCCATTTAAGGTTAATTTAGCCCTGTTACAAATCTGGTAAAAACCAAGACTAAAAAGGGTATTTTCCTTCTCCTTCCTTTCATCCTTTATCAGTTGTCAAATGCCTTCTTAACACTAATCTTTTTGTATTACTGCAAGTTAGTTATCCAACTTAATCATCCCTGGAATAGTCTTGTCTATTTCCTGTTTATTTTATGTATACACACACACATATTTATATATATATAAATAAATCTTTTTTCTGCATTAACATATTCAACCTATGCATATTGGGCAGCACAACCAAGAACAAGTAATACTTCCAAGAACTGGACATGCTCAGTAAATTCAGTAAACTCTTCTCAAGATTTTTTTTCCCATACAGTGTTTATGACTGCTTTTTCTCCTCCAATCCTTCTAACATAGAGTTTAATTCATGGCTGATACTTCTTACTAAAATTTTAGTATGTGGAGGTGGAAAAGAAAAGCATACTTGAAGTAAGTAATTTTGATGAGGAGATAAGTAATTAAAAAAACCCAAGTAACACTAAGAGTCAGCATCAAACAACTCTCTTCCTGGTCAACCCTGATGTAGGTAGCCAGGTGTTTCACGGCTATAAACCTTAAGAAGTGATGATAAAATGTTTATGAAATGAAAAATAACAGCTTAATAAACAGATTAAATAGTGTCTTCTATTAGTTTCCTACTTGCACATGCAGTTTGGGTACATACATGACTTATGTTGCTTTCCAGAACTTTTAAAGACAGAAAGGAAAACAGAAAAGGTATTTACACAGTTAAGTTGCATTGAGAAACTGTAAATAATTCATAAAGAAGCACAAAACATTATGTAAGAAATATTATGACTTTAGAATTAACATAGTGAAATCTAATTAGGAAGAAAAAAACCCAACCAACCAAACAAAAAAACCCACAAACAAAACAAAATACCAAAACTGCTTACCTCTGAATTTTTACCTATAGTTCTTCTTGTCTCTTCCTCTAGTTCCTTCTCTCTCCAAAGGTGGTTGTTCAAAATTCCTTCTTGCAGGACTCTGGCACTCTTTTCCTGAGAGAGTTGTCTCTGTGTTTCATCACGCTCTTCTTCAACCTACAGTAATGCAGTTAAACTACTTGCATCTTGAGAAAAATCAGAGCTAGCAATATCTTTGCTTTCTCCTTTGTATTCTCTCAAATATTTTTGCTTACCCACAGTTATGATAATCCATTTATAAATTTTAATTTTCTTCAGAAATATTAAGAATAAATACAGAATTTAGGTTGGACATCAGAAAGAATTTTTTCACTGAAAGTGTTGTCAAGCAGTGAAACAGGCTGCCCAGGGAATTGATTGAATCACCATAAAAAGGACACCAAAAAGTCGTGTGAATATGGTGCTTAGGGACATGGTTTAGCAGTGGACACAGAGTAGGGTTAATGGTTGGGCTCGATGAACTTGAAGGTCTTTTCCAACCTAGATGATTCTACGAATGTTTTGTAGAAATTTAGAAAAATAACTCAATGTGAGACTTTGGGTAAAATAGAAAAGAAACCTAAATTTTGGCAAAGAAGAAAAAGAATCATGAACTTTCAAAGAAAAGAAAAGGAAAAAAAAAACCCCAAAACAGTAAGAAGCTCAGACTACTTGTGAACCAACTGTTCAGCTCTTCTCAAAATCTGGCAATAGTTATTCAATGCCACCTCCATGAACAAAGGAACTCCTTCTTTAGGCATACAGGGACACAATGCCAATTAAAAAGAATTAGAAAATAAGAAAACAAGTGTTTAACTCATTTAATATACCTGTTTCAAGAGTTTTTTTAGTGTTATTAACTCCATTTCTAAATTCCTTGAGTGTAGCTCAAGTTGTTGTTTTTCCTCCACCTCTTTACAATGTTGATCTTCTTTCCTTGATAATTTTTCTCTTGTTTTCTCATATAGTGTTTCTACTCTGAGCCTCTTTTCTTCTTCTTGTTTCAAAGTAAATCTAGGATTTAACAGAGTATTTGAGAAACAAAAGCACTGATATAAAAAGTAGATATTCCACATTATGAACTTGCAGAGACAACTTAAACCATAAAATTGTTAGATATTTCAGATTTTGTATTTTTACTGCAATTTTTACTTTTTAAGAATTCTAACTTCATTCCATTATCCATGGTATCAGTTGTACAAGATACAGAAATAAACTCTTGAGTGTTTTCTTTGTAAGTTAGTTTAGCAAACACACATATTTCTGTAATTCTTAAAAAAAAAACCTCTATCACAGATACTTCATTCAAAAGGAGTTTGTCGTCTTCTCAGATCAAAGCATCATAAAATGTTATTATGATTAATATATATTGTCTTACAATGCTGAGCATTGCCTACATATTGTGGATTCAGCAGTGACTGCATGTAACACTGATGAAGCGGCACACCACGTATGGGTGACAGACCCAACAATTATTTAGTAAGCCTTCTGTAAGTCCAAAACAACTGCTGACCACAGGAAGAGCAAATAGTTTCCATTTACTCAAGAATGAGGTCAGTATTCAAAAACAGATTTAGAAATGCATAGGGTTTAAGCTTAATATGATTAAAATTAGTTTTAAAACTCAATGGATCTACATCTGGGAAAAACAACAGCAATTTAATTTTGAAGCTAATTTAAAACAAAAGCTTTAGGGAATGTCAACTTCTTTACTAACTGAAGCAATCAGATGTTAACAAATGGTCCATGGTATGCCCACAGTACCCAAACAGGAAAGCAGTTTGGGACAAACATAATGTTTGATGACTATTTTGAATATTTTTTTTTTTTCTGACATCCTTGCAGCAGTCAACAGTAACAATGAAAGTATTAACGTAAGGAAAGAACTACCAATTGAACATATGCTTTAGAAATTTTGCAAAACAGAATTCCTAAATTTACCAGAATTCTTAATATTATACACCAACAGAGGCTGTAAAGACAAAATAAAACATATAAAATTCATTTTCCCATACATATTATTCTTGTTCTGTTCTCTTGCTATTAAAAAGAAAATAGAATGACATCCAGAAGATTTTTACATGGAGCTAATATCCAGGCATTTTTTCTCCCCTCACATTATGCCCTTTTTAGCATAACTTGTCCATGGGATTCAAAAAAAACTTAACCAACCATAAACTTCTCATCGCTTGTATCATCAGCATCTTCTGGAACATGAACACTGACAAGATAACACGTTATCAGAATGCAAGAGTACATACTTAAGGCTTTGGATATCACTTTTCCATTCTGCTTCTTGGTGAGCCAATATGGATTTCAAATCTTGAGTCTCTTCTGCTATTAATTGTGACGACTCCTTTTCACTTTCCAATTTCCTTACTTCTCTACAGACAGCTGTATACCGATTTTTTTCATGTTCTATTATCTGTTCATATTCAAGAAGTATGTTTTGAATTTTCAACAAAATAGCAGAACCTATTTTGAGATTAAAAAAAAAGACATAAAGCTGCACATCTGCACAAATACATTCCAATGTATAAATTATTTAATGCCTTGCTGTACTGGGTGTATGCAGCAAGGTTTTGGTAGTGGGAAGACTGCAGGTAGTGGGGAGGTCAATCTGAGAAGAGGCCAGGGTTGCCCCGTGCTGGATACAGCCAGCTCCAATGGACTTACCACAGGGGGTGGTTCTCTCAGCCACGCTAGTGGCACCTCAGAGAAAACATATTTAGAAAAAGGCAAAAACACCACACAGGCAGAGGAGAAGGAAAAGAATGGGAAAATCAGCCCTGTAAACATCCAGGTCAGTGAAGATGGAGCGGAATGAGGTGCTCTAGGCACCAAAGCAAAGATTACACTGCAGCCCATGGAGACACCATGGTGGAGCCAGTATTTCTGTGCAGCCCCTGGAAAAGGCCATGCTGGAACAGGTATCTACAGTGCAGAGCTGTGAACAACCCCATGCCAGAGCAAGTGAATATTTCCTGAAGGACGTGTGGCCCATGGAGAGCCCAGCCCGAGGCAGATTTTCCCTGAAGAGCTATAGCTCACAGAAGGACTCGCACTGGAACGCAGGGTAAGGGTGAAGAAGCACCAGCAGAGAGAAACTGCTACATCTGGGCTGCAGACCCCAGGTTCCCTCTACTGCTTGGGGACGTGCAGGGAGTCAGGAGTGAAGTTGAGCTTCAAAATGTCATTTAATTTTTTTCTTTGTTTCTTTGTTTCTCACTGTCCAAATTAAGTTTCTTCAAGTGGAGTCTGTTTTGCCTGTGACAAAAACTAGTGATAGCCCTGCCTTTGTATTGATCCTTGAGCATTTTCATCATCTTCTGTCCTGCTGAGGAAGGACAGTGAAAGAGCAGCTGGGTGGAAGTTTGGCCTTTAGCCAAGGTTAAGCCTTGCCTAAGGGAATTTTAGCACAGTTTACTAAGCGATGATTATGTGCATATATACAAAAACATCTTATGACAGTTGATTATATATATATTTAAGCAAAGCTATTATTTCAGTGCGCTATTTGTCATTAGCTGTTGAAGGGATATAAAGAGGAAAAAGATCTTACTAACTTTTGATGACTACATTAGAAGGAGCTGAACTGTAGTTTGCAAGAATCTGCTTCTCCAGCTCTGACTAGACAGAGAACCAATAAAAAAGTAAGGCATGCTTGCTGACAACACAGAGAGACATCTAAGGTTGAGTGAGATAATTTCACACCTTTGAGGAGGATCTCTAATCATAAAGAAATACTAGATTGAAATATAAAATTAAATTATCTAGAAGTGCATACAGAGAAATTATGTTTTAAACAAAGAACTTATAAAAGAGGAGACAAAGTGACTTGAAAACATACCTGTTTGATCCACACTAAGCTGTTCCAACAGCAACATAGCCTCTCTGTAGGTTGAAGTTGGTAATTCTACATCCTCTGAAGTTGTGTCAGATGAGTGAGTTAAATCAAGTTCATCAGTTACATCGATTTGTATGCTGACCTACAAACAATACAGTATTTCTGTATATAACTATTTAGCACTGAAGATCATTACAAATGCATGAATGATTCATTTGCTCATTCACAGTCCATAGATTTGCTTCAAATATCATAAAGCTGCAGTGTAAGGGCAATTTGTACATCTGGTTGATAACTACATAAATGCTGTTCCAATCTAAGTGATGAAAAAATGATACAAATTATTTATCAAGAAACTAATTTTACAGTACCTTGTTCTTTTCACTCCCTGTTTTTGCAGCAGGTCTGGAAAGCAGAAATATATTTCAGTACTGGAAAGCTTATATTGCATTATGAACAGTATCTAAAGTTGCTCTGAAAACTTAATTTCAGAAGTGAACTAAGATTTAATATAAGAATTTTAAGATGTAATTGGAGACACACACACAAAAAAGTGTACTATTATGTCTATTGGAAGGCTATTTTTTTCCTCAAAATATTAAGCAAAGATTTTAAATACCTGCACGTCATGCAAAGTGACAGAAATCATGGCTACAGATATGCAGATACACAGTTATGTCCATTCCCTGTTTAATACTGGAGGTTTAGCTCTCTTCGGTATTGAGAAATCCTTCTCTTAGAGGTAAAAGAACCATAATTTTGGGTTCTCTACTATAATGATTCTGTCTGGGATGCATTTAGTTTTCTACACAGCAGCCCATACAGTGCTATATGTTAGATTTCTGCCCAAAACAATGGTTTTAACATGCCAGTATTTTAGGTATTGCTGAACTGTGCTTGCACAGTGCCAACACCTTCTGTTTCTTGCTTTGCTTCCCAAACAAATAAGTTTGGAGTGGGCAAGAAGTTGGGAGGGGACACAATTGGAAAACAAAACAAACAAACACCCACAAAACCAAACAAACATACAAAACCAAATCAAAACAACAACAAAACCCACACCAAAACCAAAAAGGGGGGGAGGAACTGAGATGCCTGCAGTGAAAGAGCAATTTTGCTCTTTGGTATGTCTTTCCTGTCTCTTTTAACAATATAAAATACATATATATTTATGCACACACTCAGGTAATTATTGAGAATTTGGAACATCTGACCTTATTAACTTGGCTAATATCTTCAAACTAAGCAGAAAAGAAGTGGTTTTGAACAGAAAGGGCATCAAGTAGTATTGTCACATGAAAGAACAGGAGTCATTCTACATATCAGGCTTACAAAACTTACCTTTAACTTTCAGCTCAATTTTTTATCATTAAGTTAGTTTTATTTATAACATTCCTCATATTCAGTACCTTTCTTCATCTTGAGATGTTTCACTGAAAGTGCTGTCATCCAGTGTTTGAAAATGATTCCCACTGGAAGAGCTCATCTGCTGACTAGCCTTCTGCTTTGAAATCTGTCTTTCATTTTTCTTTATAGCTTTGGCATTCAGGGCAAATTTACTACACCAAACAGAAAGAGGGGGGAAAAAAAAAAAAATCACCATTTTTACAGAAAATATTTCTGTGAAACGGACATACTTAAGATGATGTCCAGGAACAACTGTGATTAAAAATATCTATGATAAAACACCGACTTGACTCCAAAGAAGATACCCAAGTATTTAAAAAACATTCCTAGGAATGAGGGGGAATGTGTCAACTGAGTTAGATTCAGGTAATCTGGAACATATCCAACAGCCCCCTTAGAGGAAGCATCTAAGGATTATTTTGAAGGTCGCACAGGTACAAACTGGTTAGGGTTACATAAAATGTGTCATCTTCAAACTTTTGAGATTGTTTTGGTAATATCTTTTCCCTTTTACTGACAGAGAGGATCTAAACTTAATGAAAACACCAACTGCCTGGAGATCACTAAAATCACCCAGAAAAAGAGAGAAAAGTGAAAGTTCCTACTTTTCTGGATGGCCATTTTCCTCAAAAATAAAGGGTTGGTTTTTTTTTTCAACAAAGCTTTTGAAGACATTTTTTGCCTCAGTATTGACAAGCAAATGCACAGGAACTTGGCTTCTCTTTTTATTTATTTTTTTCCTTCCTCCCTTTTGCTTTTTCTAATGCAGGCAATAAATTTGAACCTCTGTAATGGGCTTAGGTTTTGAAAAGCAGTGGACTAATCAATACGGCTTTCAGCATTAGGGAAACTACTTCAACTACAATATTAGAAAACCTAAAAGATAATTAAGTAGTACAAATAGGAATTATGATAATATTTCATTAGTTTACCCTTTCATTGACATTTTAATCAATTTTGATCTCTCCTCAGATGAAAAATTATCTTTGTCTTTTTCTTCAATAGTGTTTTCATTTTCCATTTCCAAACAGTCATTCTTCTTTAGAGTTAGCTTTTGTCTCATTTGATGATTAGTAATGTTCCCTGGCAGCATATTTGATTTATCAAGATCTTCCTGTTTTGCCACCGCCTGTGTTTGGAAATATCTTTGCTTGCTTTTTTCCTTCTCAACCTACAAAAAGAAAGTTAAGCTTCATATATTTCTCAGTATTTCTAGAAGATAAGAACAGCATATCAGCATATCCAGACAGAATAATTCAGGGTTTATGTCTGAAATAATGCAAAATGAAAAAATATTTTAAAATTCATATAGAGAAGCATTTTCACGAAATTACACTACAGGGTTTACGAAGTCATTGAAAGTACTTTGAATTCAGTCACGATTAAAGATATAACAAAAACATAACCAAGAGTTTATCTTAAAACATGGACAAGAAGAAAGTGAAAGCATTACTGACGGACAGAAGGACTGCAGAATATTAGTTGTAAAACACAGAAAAAAAGTCAAGTGGAGGTGTGCTTTTGTGACCTGTGCAAATTAAAAAAAAAAAAAAAAAAATCCCCAAACCCACAAGCAGAAATGGTTTCACAGCAAACAGAAATTTTAGTGAAGGGCAATGAAGACACACCATGCAGAAGTCACAGCAAATAAAGAGTCAAGACCCTGTTCAGAAGCTATTTTCATTCTTTGATTCAAAATCAGAACTGATGTAACTGTGTGCTTTGCTTTTTATGGCAATGAAGTGGTAACTACTTACACTGGACCTGAGTGCCACCTATTGTTACACTGGAACAATAATGCATTCTGTGTTTCCCAAAAACAGAGAAAAGGACAAGTCTCCACTGCTCTCTTTATTCGTAAATAATGCACTTCCATTAAAACAAAAATCACTTTGCACAAAGCATCTTCCCTTAATGATGAATAGCTAAAATGAACAGGACCATTGATACGGAGAAAGACTAAAGAATAAGGAGTAGCAGGTGAACTTCTACCTCTTTTTGCAGCTGTTCCTTCTCTTTCTCCAAAGCCAGGAATACTATTTGCAGCATTCCTACCTTACTCTCAAATCTTGCCATATCTTGTTTTAGTTCTTCATCAAGATTCCTTTTCAGCATGCCACACGATGGCTGAGAATTTGCAAAAAGACTTCCAATTTCCATTTCTCCTATTTTTTTACTGTTGATAAGGCAGTCGCTGTGAACATCATCATAAAATTGAAAGCCTTTTCCAGGTTTCATTTCTGTTACAAAAAGTGCGTTTTCATCACATGTAGAAACAGGTTTTATTTTAGGAAGAGCATTAGAAACGTCATCCAAAATAGTTGGTTTTAAGCTATGTCTCAGGGAGCATTCAGGACTTCTCTCTACATTTCCACTACTTCCATTTTCATTCCCTTCCATTTCCATAGTAGGCATTTTCTTTTCCTTTCCTTTAGCTAGAGGCACCTTTGTATTATCTGTGCCATTTGTGCTGTCTTCTTTATCTGGACTCCAGGTATCTTCCATGTTTGCATTTAAGTTCTTTTGATCATGAAGGACACCAAGACTCGGAATTACAATTTCCATTTTGGGTACTTTTCCACCTAGAGTAAGTTTAATATCTCCACATTCACCTTTACTTCTTAACTTATTACTTGATTCTGTCGTACGAGACGAAACATGAGAACTCTTTAATTCTTCACTGAAGTCGTTTTCTGACATTGCCTCCACAAGGGAAGTAGTTTTCCGAGTTTCATTAATTTCACCAAACAGTTGCTTCAGCTCTGCTGTAATGTTTTTAAAATTTGTTTTCAATTCCCTTTTCTCATTTTCAACCCACATTCTTTCATATCTTTCTTCCCAAGGTTTTGGGCTTAACTGCTTGTCAGCACCGTGTGATTCCTCATTTTCTGCTACGCCTTCCTGATGTGAAATTTCTGTTTTGTCAGTCTGATTTTCATGTGCTGGATTTTCTATCAAGATGTTATTTTCTAAAAGATATTTATCCTTAAGTAAGCAGGTACAGACAGAAAGATTACCAAGAAAAAGGAAGTTACAGTTAATCTAGGTAATTTCTGTTGCAAAGTCATCCTATCATATATCAGAAAGAATGGAAATAAGACAAGTTGAAAGCAAATTATATAATAAAAATCAAAGGATACTAAAATAAAGGTTTCTTGAATCATGATTTTCTTAAAAATAGAAGGACTTACTTTCAAGACAGTTTTTCTTGGATTAGAATTCTCTGAACATTAGGGCTGCTTTTACATTTTAGCCTGTCTGCTTTCTGTAACTGGTGGCATTTGTCACAGAGCGATTTATTTTTTCACATTTTCCTGCTTTAATACCATTTTTCATTTCAGCTGCCTACATTTTCTCACCTTCCTTCCTCCATCATTCTCTACTGTCCGGCATTTTACGGCATGCTGCCAACTAAGCCAGTACAATGTGAATGAACACGACAAGCATTTTACTGTCCACCACATGGAGAATCAGCTAAGTGAAGACTATTTCTTCACCCAAGATTCAGAAATACTGGACTCCATTCCAAGCTCCAAAGAAAATAATTTACTAGGGAAGCCTGTCCATTCCTTCCCTCATCCCAAAAATCAGGAACCCAAGCTTGCATGAAACAGTACCATGCCTCATCCCCACCCCATCTCCTCACATCCCTGGCCCTATGATCTGTTCCTCAACAGTTCTGACTGCTCCCATCATGTGTCACACTGCTCCCTACATGCTCTCTCTCCCCATACTCCTCCTTAGTTCGTGGTGCCTTCTAAAGGGCACTAGAGGGCCTGCAGCCTTGGTATTCCAGCAGGCTGAGACCAGCCAACTCCTCACTCCCTTTTCTCGCTAGCTGGGCCCTTTTCTCCCTCTGCAAAAATTTCCTTTCATAATAGGAAGGAGCACCTCAGCCAGCTGCCACCTGTCTCAGCCTCTCCATTCCCAAGTTCACTACTCAACTACTACCACCTTCCAATAGGCTTATGTTTTGTGCTCTGCCTGTTAAATTTAAGCATGTCTCTGTTTCATAGTGCCTGGATGTGCGTGGGGTGGAAATAATTTGCTGCACTGTCTTCTGAGACAGTGATACAGAAGACTCCAGACCCCTCTTATCCAGCCCTGTCCAGTATGCCCGACTCAAGCAGGATACCTGCCTTATTCCACTTTACAATGTACTCTGGAAAAAACCCAATCCTTTTTAAACACTTAATAACATGGCCAAACACACGTTTCGCAAAGGCAGGTAAATCACCAAATTTCAAGGGTTTTTGTTTGATCTTTCTCTTGGTAAGAGGAATACCAGGCATATTTAATCAAACAGATCAGTGTATTACAGACGAATCTCCCTCTTCACCCGAATGTGCATTTTGCATAGGACAAAAAAAAAAAAAAATTCGTTTGGCTGTGCTGTTTCTCAGAACGGCACAAAAGGAAGAACACTGGTCAAAATTTAAACCATCTGGAAATATATCAGTATAACAGCAAGCTATCCAACATAATGACAAGGATTTTACCCCACCATAAGATGACTGCATCAAACTTTACTTCAGACTGAATACAATCTTCATCTAGAGTACTCTCTCCTCAGCATTATTCACTGACTGGTAAGTTTCCTTTACTTTAGTGTATGATACCATTTATTAATTCAGACTAATTCAAAATACTTGGTTTTACATACCCCATAGTTTTCAATGGCATCCTTTACGTCGTCTTTTTCACCTGATGATGACAGATGAAAGGCAGATTCTGAGTACTCGTTTACAGTGAAAACCACATATTTTAATAACCAGCATGACTTAATACTACTCATTTACACCTAGAGTGCATCCTGAATCATCATACTTGTGAGAAAAATATTAACACAAAATAATGCATTCTTTCAAATTTGTGAGCTCCTAGAGAGAAAATTATCATAAGATGGATTTAAGATGCATCTGTGTGAATTCCATTTTTCCAGGGCATTTTACTTTCTAATGTATAAAGCAAATATATATATCTCTCTCCCTCTGACACACTGGGAGCCTTACAGTAACTAGCTATGTTCCTCCAGCAATTTTTATTTCCCTGTGTGCTGTGCATAGAAAATCATGAACAACAAAATCACAGGCTTGCAATCTTTAAGGCCCCAGCTTTAATCCATGAATTAAACAAATCTGCCTCTAGGCATGGATCCTGACTGAGTATTTTGGTCAAATTGCTGCCTCATATGTTTCAGAAGACAGGGGGAACACTGAATGAAAGACAGGCTTGTGAAATGTTGACAAACAACCCATGATATGGATGTTTCCACTTGTACTGTTGAAAATGGGATTCCACCGTTTCCTAAAACTTCTAAGTGTTATTGGACAGGTTACAGGACTCCTTAGAAGCAGTCACACAGCCCCGGCTCCCCATAAGGGGTGCCTACCCTGAATCTCTGTTACATCCGAGAACTGGACTCCAGACAGAGCCAGACACAATTTAGAAATGGCAACTCATTGTCATTGCTGTGTGAAAGACATACCAACCACTTTGAAATATCAACTATTCAGAAAGAAACAAGTCCCAGCAACTCAAGCACGGTATCTAAAAACAAAGATGAAGGCTTTTCATCTTAATCACTCTGCACCTACTTTCCTGCTCCATAATTCTATGGTTTCTACACAATAGACTTTCTGTATACAAAGCTTCACTGCTAGAGAAGGGCACAATATTCTCCTGACAGGAAAAGTGAGCAAAACAGGGACAAAATAGGTATCATCATAGAAATACAAAATGGTCTGGTATTAATGAGTCACAAGGTCAACCTCACTTCTGGAATTTTCCGCATTAGGCGACTCTTTTGCAAGCTTTCATTTCTTGAAGAGGATTACACCAGATAAGAGTTTAGAGTTACAATTCACATGTCTGAACTGGGAATCTAAGCTCCTCAGTCAGTCATACAGGTCTCCAGAGGTCAATTCTAACCTCAAGTTACACAGGGTGACATAACAACCGTCACATCCCACCTCAATCACTGGTGGGTGTCATTTCCTAGATTTTTTTGGTAAATCTGTTCCTTGGGTATTTTACAGTGGACTGACAGCACTTATTTCACAGGGTTGTTAAGATAATCTATTGATGACTATGACACATTTCAGACAGTCTGGCAAATATTAAAATATTAAAAAATACAATAATTAACGATTATTAAGGATTAATTAAGGATAATGTTCTACAAGGAAAAAAAAAATCCCCTTTTTCTTGTTTTTCAGGATCACAGCCTTTACTGATGCTTGTAGATATCCCAATACCAAGCTGTTTGCTGGTGGAGATGAAGGCTCCAATCTGCATTAGAAATAAAGGACAGATGTGCTAGTGGGTCAAGGACCATTTGTAGATAGCAGCACAGAAGATAGTGTAGAGTGTCATAAATTATCAACACCAAGATTCTTGGAATAAGTAAACACTTAGCTCCTCTACAAATAACCTCCATAATTTGGAGATTAACATCCTCCTCTCCTCTAGTAGTCATGCATAGATTTTGTAGATGTGTCCTTGCCCTAGAATTGTAAAGTGCCTGGATAATGTGAACCAGAAAGTCCCTCCCTCACTGAGGATACAGTTCTGTGAGTGCCAACTGGAAGAGGTGGCCAGAAGCACTGCAGCCTGATGAAACCCAAGAGAAATAACTGCACAGAGGTCACACTGATTTGTAACATGCTTTCAGAAAACAAAAAGAACTCAAGGGAGTAGAACTAGGCACAGACAGGCACCTGGTATGTTGGTCATTTGCACTCTTGGGTGGCAAAAATATATCCTAGAATGAGAGGAATCTAGACACACAAGTGTGCTTGGAGTTTCTACTACTCCTAGAAGCCTCTTACTCCAAGTACAGCAGGGGGTGGTCAATCACAGACAGATAGGACTGCTGCTACACTGTCACTTCTGTCACTCCCACCTTGTATTCTCCACTTCCTTCCCCTACCTTGAGCATGGTGGTCAGTTGCCGTGAAACAAGAGAGGGAAGCCTCAAGGCAATGTATCTGCTGTATGTTTCAAGACAACTGCCAGACATACAGAGAAAAGCCAGGCAAGTAACAATTCCTGCTAAGTACAGCAACAGCATGAGCCCAAGTTACCCTTTCTGTCTCACCTGCAGCTCCTGGACAGCTTAGCTTGCAGATCCCTAGCCTGGAATCAGCCACAGCACAGGCTCAAAGAAGAAGGAATATCAAGAAGAGGGTTTGGTTTTGGTTTTTGGTTTTTGGTTTGTTTTCTTTTTTTGAGAAAAATGGATGGAAAGCCAACTTCAAGACTGCCTGAAAAGAGGAGATGACAGCAGGTATGGTGGCAGAAGCCTACAATGCTGGAAGGGTATTAACAGTGTTGAATGGCAGACCAGAGCAAGCACACAATTGCACACAGGACTATTTTAGTAGGCCTTCTGCTGCCAGAACAACTTGCCAAAACCATTTGTTTAATATTAGGGAAAAAAAAATGCAAGTACTATGTGTCTGTCCATAAAAGAACACTACAAAGAGACTGTTAAGAATACCTTCAATATCCTCTGCATCTCCTAAACCAAATTCTTCCAATAGATCTACAAAACAAACAAATCAGATGTTTTATTAAATACTCTATCCAGAAAGACTATGAGGCTAAACGCAGAACCACATGAAGTGAACACTACCTGATTTCTGTTGCCTTTTTTTAGAAGGGGTTTCATTCACTTCCAAAACAGATTTGGGAGTTGTCAGCTATGAAAGACACAATCAAATGATTAAAAAAACCAATAAATAAATCACAGTGACTACATACTATTTAATGAGCAGAAAGAAGAGTAGTCAGACTGACATGAACAAATGCTTACCTGGGAATTGTTGGGTTTCTCTGAAAAGCCTGGAGGTGAAAAATGTTTTGGGAAGTGTTATTTTATTTAATTGAAGGTATCTTTTACTCAATTCAACATCAGTAGTTTCTGAAAGTAAGTATTAGTTGCAAGCATTATTTCATTGAGAGTACGATACCTAACGTTCAATTTACCTCATCATACAGCATTTGTTTTAGTACAGAAGAACTAGACAATGCCTACTTCCCCTCATGCACTTAGATTTAAAAAAGAATATTCACAGAACTAGTACAATTCATATGAAGCAATAAGGTCATGCTTGTTAATAGAATAAGATCAAAACATTTAGTCCTTCTGAGGAGCTGAATCCTTTCTAAAATGATTATTTCAAAAGGCAAAGCTAGTCTGCTGTAATGGATGATGACAAAACAGTCCAACAGGACTACAACTGTGATTCTCCTACAGGGGCTTGATATTGAGGAGTATTTTCTTTTCCATTGATAGGACAGAGAATGCATGGGTGCAGACACTGAAGTCTCATACACTTCTATTTAATGAGGTAAAATCAAGCTAGCTCTCATCAGATTGTTCTGGTTTAACATGCAGGTAAACAAAAGAAACAAATGTTTGTTGTAATCTGCTTTTATAGCATAGTTCCAAATACTTAAAAAATATTTTTTTGTCCAACATTAGATCATTTCCAATTTACTAGCCCACCTATGTTTCTCAAATCCTCTGCTTTAGTCATCTTACAGTTTCAGTCTTCTCATGGAAGAAGTATATTAAATATTACCAAGAATCGCTCCACAGCGAAATTTTTTATATTAATAAATAAATTTAAAACAAACACTATTTGATTTCAGTAACCTTGGTGTCTAGCAGTACGGTAACACCTCAGAAAGATTATCATAATCATCTTTCACCCCCTTTCACACTGATTTTCAACTTACCCTAGTAGATCAGACAAAGCAGACTTCCATGACAATTAATCATCAGGTAAATTTACAGGCTCCCAGGCACTTGTAAATTTAGGAAGGTGGAAGCAAAACTTAAAACTGGATTAGCTTCTTCAGCTATTCTATTGTATGTCTAATACAACCAGGATTGATAAACCATTTGTTAAAGAAGAAATTCTTCAGAAAAAGAGTTCTACTCTGACAGCAAAACATCTCTGCCATCCTAGGCTCAAGATGCTCAAGAGACAGTGCCACAAACTATAGACAGAAACCCTTAGTAACAGAACCTGAACACATTTTAGCTCCTGGGCAAAGCGCAATAGAAAGCTATCAGAAATTAAGCTAGGGGGAAAAAAAAAAAAAAAATTGCTTGGCCAGATCACAGCTTTCTGCTCCTGCATTATCATCCAGGAACATTTAAATGTTCAGACAGGTCAGTCCTAAACCACATACACCTTCATCGCAAGGTAACAAGAACCTGGATCCAAAAAAAATATAAACACATCCAAAGAACACACATAATTCAAACAAGACAACTTCCTTTACAATACAGCCAGCAAGCGCTGTGGTAACTGGTTATTAGTTAATTAACAAATACTAAGCACTTCACTGCTCACACCCACATAACAACATTCATTCCTAAACCAGACACTGAGAAAGTTCACATCAGCCTACAAATGCTCACAGACAAACATTTAGTCCGCCAGGAAGTTACCGTTGTCGCGTTCTGCTGAAACAATCTCTGGGCATGCTCCAGGTCTGTCTGCAGCTGGGAGCAACACACTAGATGATACTTTTCTCAGACTTTCAGAATCCGTCTGTATAATCTAAAACACATGCATGAGAATTGGTACAAACACATTTTCAACTCATTTCTATGTAAAAAGCTCCTCCTAAGCCAACTTGTATAGTATGGTATCAAGTATATTAGAGATACAAAACTCTTTGGTAAGAGCTTTGGAAGGGACACATTGGAAAACCACAGCAGTTGTGTTTGTTTTCAGATCTTAGGCAAAAACCTCACAACTCATCTAAACTCTTCTGTCTCGTTGATAAACCTCGACCAGCTGGACCCTAGTTACAAACGTGGCAGAAGCGGGAAAAGAGGGAATAAGCCTCATTTACAGTAGGGTCCATGTCAAAAGCAAACTCGCAAGCACTTATGGATCTTACTCCTATCCTCTTCCCACCACACCCCTTTCGGGAACCCTCATGTTCTTCACAGAAAGTACCTCAGAATCCCAGGGAGATTCATCATCTTCCTCTTCCTCTGCTGATGCTGTTGACGGGGCACCTACAAACAAGGTAAGAAGTGAGACACTGAGTGTTTATATTTTGCTCTGCTTCACCCCATCGGTCAAGTCCTGCATCCAGAAGATGTGCACTGGTTCTACTGGTGAGGATAAACTAAGAAGTGCTATTCAAGGATTTCTTCATACTCCGCCACGTTACGGTATTTCCTTTACATCACCACCTCCTCTTGCCTCCTTTCCAGCAGGAGATGGCTTTGCACAACAGCTGACACAGCTACAAGAAACACCCAGCATATGTTTGGGTAACACCCAGGAAGGGACTCCAGCATGCTGCTGAGTTCAGGTCACCTGTTCTCCAGCCTACAGCTCCAAAGCTTAGCATTTGCTACCACTTTCCACTGTACAGGGGGTACTGTAGAAACACTGTCCAAAACATCCTCACTCTAAGATCACTAAAATCACCAAGAAACAATGTTCCTTTTGTAGTGCTACCAGGAAAGGTCTTCCTTGACACAGTTGTTACCCTGCACCTTCCCAGAAGCTAGACACCTACCTAAATATTACCATTTAAAAATAGGAGTAGAGGCTCACAGCTCACTCACTCCAAACCCACAAAACCATTTCTGTCTTAGGGGGTTCACATCCAAATCTCTTCTCTACCAGGCTCAGTCTGAGTGGGTTCTTGGCCAGATTACAGAATCACAGAATATTCATGGTTGGAAAGGACCTCCTAGATCACCAAGTGCAAGCATACCCCTAACAAAAAAAACCCCAAACACCTAGACTATCTTCATTTCTCTGTTTTAAGCTACTCCATTAGGTGAAACTGATTCAAGATTCACTCCTGTGGAGGCATGCACAAAAACAAGGTGGAAGAAGCTGGAGACTAGTGAGGGCACCTACCCCAGATGGCAACTGCTGGTTTCAGCCTGGGCTCTGACTACTTACACTATGTCAAATGCACCCTTACAGTAAAAAAGCACAGAGACAGAAGAGCATGTATAGGCATAACACTTGAATAGGAATAGAGCAGGTTCTGCCAGGCCCCCTGGGTAGCATTTGATCAGCAGCTACACAAGTTCTGGTAACACCTATTACACTGAGCTACTCTCTGGACACAGACAAAGGAAATGGTGCCTTCTCCTGCACTTCGGAGAAGCACTTTTGGTACCAAAGTGCCCAACTCTGAGCTGGTAACACTTTCAAGCATACACAAGCTTGAGACACCTTCTACATGTTAGAAATGAACATGGTGAGGCACTGAAACAGAGCAGCTTTCTCTTAGCTTGACTCAAATCTTTCCCAAGCTTCAGCCAAGAGCAATCACAGCTTTTCAGTTCAACAGTATGAGCCAGAAAGGGGAATACTACTGTCACACCCAAGGCACTCCAGTCCTCCTCCTCCTTTTCATCGGTGCATTTTGTTCAGATTGTTTCAGGGAGAACACAACAACAAAAGCAAGAATTGCACCTGCTTCATCTAGCATCATTTGCAATCCAACACTACAATTTCAGTTCTTCAGAAATGAATGAGGAGGAATGAAAGCTGCTTTCCTTCTCAGGCAACACCCACTAGGATTCACAGGCAAGGGAAAAATTTGCTGTCAGGAGTAAGGCACCATTTTACTTCATTTACTGTGCATTAATATTCATAACTGAAGAACTGGGATCAGTATTTACTAATTCATTTGTCTCACCAGCATTGTCTTTTGAAGTACTGTGGACTTGATGGCCATCATTACAAATAGAATTTTTCACACCCTCAACAACTGCAGTTCGTAGCTCTTCAACAGAGTCTTCCTTCTCCCGTTTCTCCTCCTCTTCTTCCTGGTCAGGTGATTCTTCCTAAAACAGATCAACCAAAAATATCTGGAAAGAGCAGAAACAAGCATCACCTTTGCCATCCATTGACAACTTGAAAAATACTTTTCTCGTGTAAGACAAAGGGAAACTTTGTTGAACTTTGCTTCACGAAGCCTACAGTTTTTCTGTGGGAATCTGTATGAGTAGACAGTAGTGCCTAATGTTGTAAGTCTCACCCCTGGTTCAGCAAAACCCCTGAGAAGCACTTCCTCATGTCAGTCTAACTCTAGGCTAATTTAAGTTATATCAGTCCAGGACACATTCCTTCTTTTTCCCTTACTTTGCTTGAAAATTGTTATCTTCCTGCTGTCAATCTTATTCAAACTTCCTTTTGTTTCCTCACTTTCAGCCATCAAACTTTTATTATATATATTTACAAAACATCAAATTTTATTAAATGTCAGTAAATCTTCACAGATAAAATCTGTGCATACAATGGAGAAAAATGTAATTGATTGCAGGAAAAGTCTAATGCCTATATTTTTTTCTGCAAAGCCACTGTAACCAACAGAATAAAAGTACTGAAAATGCTGCCCGATATTATTCTCATAACTAAGACATTTTCTAATGTTAAAAAAAAGATGATGAAAAGATGGAAGTATGTGAAGAATAAGTATTACAAGAAACAAATGGTAAACTGGCTTTCTGATGTATATTAGCCTTTAGAAAATACCCTTGTGACTGAATCATCCCCATACACTTACTTCGGTGCTTGAGTGAAATCCTGTTAAGTTTTCTTCACTCCTATTTAAGCGCATGTTTCCACTTTCTGTTTTCAGTGCTTCACAGACTTTATCATCTACTTCTTCAGCTAGCTCATCTTCAGTATCTTCATCAGCCATACATTCAAGATCAACAGAGTTAGGGTTAGGTCTTTGACTTTCAAGCCTTGGGTTTTTTGCTGCTGACCAAGAATTATTATCACTTTCAAAGCCATCACCAAAGCTTGACTTTTTCTCCTTAAGACCACAACTATCTGAGAGAGGCTGAGGGATCTCTTTTTTCCAGTCTGTCATTTCAGAGTCTGCAAAACAGGAGTCAACATTTCTGTCAAACTTCTCCTGAATTATGCTTTTCCTGTTCCAGCTTTCTTGTGTATCTTGCAAATTATTCACATTTTGAAAGACAGCTTGTTTTGGTACTGACTTGCAAGCTATTTCATTATTCATTACCTTTGGAGACATGGCAGTTATATTTTCTTTCGACTTTTCGTAACACTCATCTATAAAAGACACAGGAGTACCCACAGGTTCTTCTACCTTTTCATCAAGTTCTTTACTTATTTTATTGTCATCACAGACATCTCCAGCTCCACACAGATCTTCCCCTTCATACTTAGTGTTACTAAAATACTCCAGTTTCTGAATTTCCTCTTTAGGTTCTGTTTTCTCCCCTTGCTCCTCCTCCAGCATCTCATTAGACTGAGTTTCTTCATCTTCCAGGTCTTCCTCCTCCTTTTCATCTTGAGTAAGATCCTCCTCCTCCTCCTCTTCTTCTTCCTCCTCCTCCTCCTCCTCCTCATAATCTTCCTCTTCCTCTCCATTGTCATCATCATCATCATCTTCCTCCTCCTCCTCCAATTCTTCTTCCTCTAGGTTGCCTGTACGCGAGACATCTTGATTCAACAATTCTCCACATTCTCCTTTGCTCAGGTTTGCATCTGATGGGGTTCTTTGTTTGACATTTTTCTTTGATGACTTAGGACTTTCAGTTTTAGAACCTTCACCATCATCTTAAAGCAAAAGAAAGGAAAAAAATGCATGTGAACAATAGGAGTTATGTAAATAGCAACAGGCATGTCACCAGATTAACATAGAAGAGGGGAGTTATCTGGGAATGTGTGGAAAAGAAGCCAGGTAAGGGATGGGCAGGATGGAGGAAGGACTTGACAAAGGCTTGGGAGGGGATTAAGATCTTCATTTTAACAATATGACTTTTTTTTTTTTTTATGAAATGACAGCATTATGTTTTCAAACTGCTATTTTGGTCATTTACTATAGCCAAAAAAAAAAAAAAAATTATAACACTACTTAGCAAGCCTACTTGCATATATCAGCAGATCATGCAATCATTTCCAAATAGCTTACTGTTTTTCCTGAACTGCTGGGAAGCATTCATTAAGAGTGTCAAGTTTGGCTTCTGCAGCTTCTGTAAATAAAGATTAATATTTTTTAAGTAAAATGGATAGATGTTTAAAAACAGTAACAGCAAAAAAATCCTTTGTTCACATCTTGAAAAATCTTGAAAAGTAAATACACCCAGACTGTCCTTTTGATAGAGCTCAGGTGCTGGCTCCACCCTATACTTTAACTAGGCAAACGCTCCTCAGATTTGCAATTCAGAGTTTTTCACCCAAAGCACTGTGCAGACAGCCTTCTGCAAATTGTTTCCAAAGTTATGTTTACATGCAGAAAATCTGATTTTAATACTTCTTGTAATATTTAAGTAAAATTCAGTGATATTTAAGATCACCAGTTTCAGGAGGCTTACTTGCAAATGTGCACTGTTAAGATCCCTACACTTAATGTATAAATTAGTCCCTGCAAGAACATGTACCAAAATATCCCTGAATTTCAGAATCGTGCCAGAAAAATGCATCATTCCTATGTAAATCAGTGCAAGAAAATTAAATAATGTTAAAACTAAACATGCTTGCATCTCTAGCATTACAGAGTGGGTTGAACTAGCATATTCAGGTTCCTTATCACTGCAGAATCCCAGTGCAACAGAACAGATGCTCCAGACACCACTGCAGAGTTGATAATTCTTCAGAATAATAAAACCAGTAGGTGCCAGAGCTTGTAGATGACAAAAACAATACTACCAGAGCATTCAAATAAAGAGGGAAAACATGCAGTGTGAATTTACATGCAAGCATGGAATGCCATCTCATAGAAGAAAAAAGATGACCCATTTGAGTAACTCATCCATTAAGCATTCCTGAGGAACCTGACAAGGAGGAAAGGAGAACTAGGTGATGAAGGATTTCAGTAGGTCTGGATAAATAAATACCCTTTTTCTTTACGTTAGGAAACAATAACAATGTTTGGAAAAGAACAGAACAGGTTATAATAGTACTCTAAAATTTTACGTCCGCAAATCTGACTCAAATGTGAAACAATGTGGTTATTTATCTTGTCACCTATTGCTCTTTTGCCCCAAACCCACATCTACTGCATGTTCTGCCACAGTTACAGGTCTTTTAGGAAAAACTCACAGCAGAAGAAAGTCTGGCAGGCCAGAGACTGCTTCTAAGGAGAAAACAATATTGGCTGGAACTGCAGTTTCTTTCAGTCTCAGAGAAAACTTGCCTTCAAATCTCTTATTTTTTGTAAGACATTTCTTCTGTAAATGCACCATACCTTGGGGGTAAAATCAAGCTCTTCCTCCTCAGAAGTATGCCAGCTGTCATCACTCTCCGCTTTCTCAGAGCTTCTTAAAAAGCAAAGCAAAATGAGTACTGTGTCTCTCAATTCATTCCTCAGGTAAGCATTAGGTATTTTAGGGTCTTACCTTATTGAGTCTCCTTGGGAAAAGTCATCTGTTGCTGTTCAAACATTAATTAACATGTTGAAATTAGATTTGTCATGCTTAAAATTAATCAGCACATATAAACCTTTAACATGGATAACTCTACAGGTCATAACAGAATGAAACGTTGGGTAGTCAATTCAACACAAGGCAGCATGAATGAATGCATTTCTGAAACAACTACTTTTTCAAGTCATACTGCATTAAAAAACAAAACCAAACCAACAAACCACACCCACAACCAAAAAAAACAAACAAACAAAAAAAAAAACCCACAAAAACACACAAAAAACCCCCAAACCAACCAACCAACACAACCAACACGCCAAAGAAAACAACAAACAAAAAAAGGCCTGAACTGTAGCTTCTTTGGACCCATAAAAAAATAGCATAACATGAATATTCTATGATAACAAAAAGCTAATAAAATGGTGGTGTTTAGTATGACAGTAAGTAAATGAACCTTTGCAGTAGTCATACTACACACACAAGTACACATTACATGCAGGGATTTTACTATTTTATGTAACATTATGCTATATACTACACTATCTGCTGGCTCCACCCAGTTACAGGGTATTCTGAAATGGTAAAGAAAATCAAAAAGCATACTCAAGATCTAAAGCTTATCCTCAGGTAGAAGAATCACCAGGAGTTGAAAGGAATATTCAACGGACAAAAGGGGTATAACTCAGCATTAGCTCTGTCCCAGCTGAAACCAGGACAACTATACTCCAAGCTTTCATCAGTGTTATGAAGGCAACTTGCACATAGGATCATAGGATAAATCAGGTCAGAAAGGACCTCAGGAAGTCTCTTAGCCAACCATCACCTCAAAGCAGACTCAGCTATGAGGTCAGATAAGGCTGCTTAGGGCTTTATCCGGTCTAGTCTTGAACATCTCAAGGAGGGAGACTGTACAACCTCTCTGGCTTTACTGTCCTTATCATGGTGAAGCTTCTCACATCCAGTTAGAAACTCTCATTTCTTTTTATGCCTCTCATCTCCACCTCCTGTGATGCACCTCTGGGAAGCACTTGGCTTTGTCTTCTCCTCACATGTACTGGAAGTGGCTGCTAGGTCCCCTTCAAAGTCACCTCTTCTCCAGGCTGAACAAGATGCTTCCTCAGCCTCTCCTCAAAGGGCAAGCACTCCTGCCCTTGATGAATTTGCGGCCCTCCACTGAACTTGTTCACTGTTGAAAGACCAATTGCTCTTGTACTGGGAGCATTAAAATTATACCCAGGAAGCTGGACACAATCCAGTGACTGCCAAGTACAGGTAGACAAACACTTTTCTCAGTGTCTTGGATACACTGTTCTTACTTAATACAGCCCAGGACACTGCTGACCTTCCCAGTTGCCAGAGTGCCCTGCTGGCTCATTTTCAGCTCACTCTCTGCCAAGACCCTCTGGGCCTTCCTGGCAAAGCAGCTCTCTAGTCAGACAGTCCCAGGATGTTTTGTAGCAAGAGGCTGTTCCTTTCCACATGCAGGACTTGGCATTTGTCCTTGCTGAATTTCATTAAGACAGGCCTGACCCACCATTTAGCCAGCTTGCCAAGGCCCAGTCTGAACAGCAGCACTGCCTTGAAGTGTATCAACTGACCCCTCCCCAGTTTGGGGCCATTTGCAAACTTCATGAGTGCACAGTCTAGTACAACTGATGCACTAAACAAATCTGACCTCGAGGAATCCAGCCTGAAGACTGCTAAAATCTCAGTTATCAACAACTAAAATGAAATAAAAGGGCTCTTCAATTCCCAAGACAGAAGTGAAAGGCCAAATGAATACAACTTACACATAGCAGCTATTTCAGTGTTCCTCTAATTCTCAAGAACCAATTCTTGTTAATTATCATAACAGAATGAAGTTGCTTATAAACAGGAGATGGGTGACCTTCCATAAAGTTGCATTATGACAACCAAACCAGTGTCTTGGACAAAATCATTCAAGGGAAAAGAAAACAAAGGCATATCTTGCCTGAAAACATCTCCTCTACTACCAGCAAGCCACAAATGAACATGGAAAGGGTTTATGCGGCAACTTTGATGAGCACATCTCCTGACCTGAACAAGGCTTTGAGACTATGAAATCCAGTGTACATGTTCAGCATAGACACAACGTGTAGACAAAACCTAGAAGCTGAAACCTCCAGTGTAAGGACACGATAAAACAGATTAAATACCAACAGAGTCTCTGATCTTAAATGTTTCCTATTACAAACGCATAATATTCAGAAATATTAATTAGCTTTACATACTGCAGTTTTCTGTTAACTCACTCAGTACCAGCAGTCTAATCTACCTGCTAACCTCCCAAGGTGCATAAAAGTCTGTCTCTTGGAAACGGGTGGATAGAGTGAAGCAGTCAGTTATAAACTCTTGACAGGAGACTTCAGTTATATTTTCAATTAGTACATTTATAATTAATCAAATCAGCCAAGTTATTTGAATATTTGCTTTCAGTGTAGAGAAACTTTAAGCAATGATCAAAAGCAGATCACATTGTCCTTTAAAAGGCAAGAGCGAAAGTTTATGAGCTAGCTTTCAGACGGACCTTGATGCCCTACCATAGAAATGAGATCTAAAAAAAGCAGTCTCTGGGGATTGCTTTTTTCCACTTTAAGTCCATTTCCATTTTGGAATAACAGAAGATCATATTAAAAAAAATTTACTATCACATTTGACACAAAACACTCAATTTAATAATAAAGGACCCATGTGCAAAACATGCAAACAAATAAAAAGTGCCCAACCCCTGCTCTCAAATCTAGCTTATAAAACCAAAAATCATCAAAATAGGGACCTCCGGGATAATAATCATCATAGCTGTGTTAATATTTTTTATATTGTACAACATGTTTCATATTTGAAATGCTACTGCATAGAATACCTTTCCTTGATTTTCCTGATCTTGATGTCTGGTTAGGAGATTGTTGCATTCCTATATCCATTTAGGAAAAGGCATGGAAAGGACAGATGAAACAATGACATCAGAATACACGTGAATTCCCAGAAGTTTGGAAAACATAAGCAGTACATCAACAAAGCTACAGCAATGGGAGAATGTACTGTGACTATCAGCCTACTCTACAGCTCTAAGTACTAGAAAGAAAATCAATCGCAACCTACAGAACTCTACTCTCAAGGGACAGCATCAAACAGTGTAACTTAATTTACTTGCTTCATGTAAAATACCCATATTCCAATATTTTGAAATACTGAAACAGATTATCAGAAATTTATGCTACTGCCAACTTTAAATTCCCCTCAACTTGACTAGTCCTCATCTCTTCTTTTGTATTTCTCAGTTTTCTTAACAGGTGATGTAAATCACACTGAAGCATTCACTTCTTTTCCAAGAGCTTTGTGATGAAAAACCAACAGTTCCTCTAGGGGCTCTGGGAAACTCTGAAGGAACAATACACTAATACGCAGTGCAGTAGCTAAAAAAAAAACCCCAACAACAACAGCAAAAAAGCAAACACAAAACCAACCAACCAAACTGCCACTGTAGACATACTAGAATTTGAACCCTTGCCCTTAGGAAAGCTGTAGATTTATTATTTTTTGGAAAAAAAATTTCCAACTTCAAATCTAAAAACTCAGTATGCTAGGGCTGGAAGCCATTCTGGGTTCTGACAAAGAAAAGTAAATATTCAAGTAAGCATGAGCCAACTTCTGACTTTCTCATTAGAGTATTTTGAAAAATGTTCAACAAGTTGCAAAAGCAGCAAAAGCAATAAGGACAAAACTGAAGATCCCATAAAAATGGTACAGAAGTTCAAAAGAAAAGAATTCCAAAGTGGGTGTTCCTCTGGTCTCTCAAGATCATCCCAGCTTCTTCTTTAATGCAGGCCTGTTACTGCAGCATATCAAAGGGACTCTTATGATGTGATTTGTGCGTGCAAGTCAGACCTCAAAATTAATGCCAATAAATGTTCCCTATAGGCTACTAATCTCTCTTACTCAACACGCTGCGGTCACCTTTTAAGAGACTGAGCACAAGAAGAGGATTCATACTGGCCAGAGAAAAACAAGCCTTACTAGAAACAGACTGAGAACAGAGCATGCTCTTTCTCCTCTCATCCTTAACCTGCAAAACATTCTCTTCACTCTTACTATGCCTCTTCAAATGAGCATAAGAAGCAAATATTTCCCATAATACCAGGGACTTACTAGTATTATAATCTTCAAGGAACGGGGCAAATTATTTGGTTCAAGAACCCATATTTCCTGAAGGGTATGTCAATACGTCAGTTTTAGAATCAAACAGTGTTGTTCTTCAAGCCACGTATTTTAAAATATCCAAGACCTGGTAGCCCTTACAATGTGGTACCACAGCAATTATCTACACGCACAGGAGGCAGTAACAGAGAGCTCTGTTTGGCTGAAAGCAAGAGTTTGATGAAAAAGCTACTTGTATCAATCTCCTTCAAAAAACACCCAAGCAAATAAACAAACAAATATTCCTTCAGTGTATCAAGAAACTTTACAAATCTCTGGCTAGATCAAAGCACCTGTTCCCAAGTCAAAGAAACAAAGTTTGGTTCTAAATTAAATTCCCATATCTGGGAAAAGTCAATGAGGAAAAATATTCTAAGTTTTGCTCATATTTCTTGCCATATTTAAAAAAAAAAAAAGTGTAACAAACTTTGTTTGAACAGTCTGCTGCCCATTTGTCAGGCAGTTCTGATAGAGCATCCTTGAAAAAAAGCAGAAAGAATAGAACCTCCCACTGTAGAACTTGAAATGTAAAGTACAAGGCAAATAGTTTCATTTATATGAAAATATTACTTTTCTAAGATTCCTCTGGGGCTATGTGAGCTCATAAGCATAGACTGGATTTTTTAAAAGTCACTGAAGAAGATAATTTTTTGATCACAAAGCATTTTTTCTGGATTCTAAGGTAAAATGGATTTTCAAGTTTCAAAATTACTGAAAGTGGAAGAAAAGTGTTATTTTTATTGTAAACCAAAGTGTTCCCAAGAACATACTGTACACACAGACACTGCATTGTTCTTGATAACACATTTACTTTTCCAAGACAATTTTTCCTAGATATGTCTTTACAGCACCTACACAGAAACAATTGTAACTGGCACTGAGTAACAAGAGTACTCATTAAAAGAAGCTTGGGGCAGGTGAAGGTATTAGTATTAAAACAGACACCCAAACTCAGTGGAAATCAACGTGACATGTATCTTCCTGCTAACTTATCTGTTGCTTCTCAACTACAGAAACATGAACAACTACTCAGGATGAACCTACTGGTTTTGCGATTGGATTTTCACAACCTGAATGGCCATCTATAGGTGAAAATACACACCTGAAAAACAAAAACACTCTTGCTTAGTTACTTCCCTGTCCTCCTTCTATCTCTATAGGAAAACCTACGTAGATGGGCAATCTGATAGGCAGAAGACAACAACTCCAGAAGCAGACATGTAGCACACAAGTAACAATTGCCTTCTCAGCCTGACAAGAAGTTCCAACTAGCAACAAGCAAGCACATTTCACAAAACTTCTTGTGCTACTCCATCTGATGCCTCCGTTTAAAGTCAATGATGAACACAATAAGCATTAACAATGCAAACCACGTATAGAAAAAGCCACAGTGATCTGCCTTGTGAGCTCCTCCACGGTTAAGGATCCTACCTCCTCTGTCCACAGCAGGTGCACCCAACGTAAAGCCAGCAGCTCCTGCCTGCTGAGGAGTGCTAAGCACACCTGAAGAAGCTCCTCCTGTGTTTTCCCAGTCTGCGTATTCTGCCAGCTGCTGACTAAGACTAGAGGAAGAGAGGAAATACACCTGGTAAAAACAGCCACATACTTGCATATACCATTTAATAGAATAGTTAGCAGCCACTTATTATCCATCCTACACATATCTATATGAATTCATATACTCATACATATTTGCTAAGGATAATGCAGAAATTATTGCTTGACTATCACATACTTCAATATTCGCTACAGTCATGTTCATACTATAGATGCATATTCATACCTATGAAATTATTAACTTCTGCTTGGTACTTTTTTTTCAGCCTAGCTTTTAATCACACACAACTGCCGTAAAGAAGCAGCATCCAGAGGTGCAAAGCTATGCATAAGAGGAGTGTAACTGTTTAAGATTTTAACAACAGGGCTATCAGTTAGCTCTCCTCTGAAACAAAAGGCTGGTAGTTCCAGGTCATTGTAATGGAAGTCAGTAAGGACAACGTGGCTGGTCTGGGGAGAGGGTTTACATGCATTTCAGTTTGCCAAGTTCCACTTCTGGATAACTGTAGAATACAAACACCTTTTAGAGTTTATATTGGACAGATGTGAGCTTAACAACAAAACTTGATATCTGACAGAGAATTCTGAGTGGGAAGTGTCCTCAACTTTCAATGAACACTAGACACGGGAACAATACATATCAGGTGTTACTGAGCCCAGCTTCAAGACAGATCTCAACACACCGATGCCAAAAACATTCAAAAGCCACACTGATAACTGACAACCTATTCTAAAGTTAAAACATTTACCTAGAATATCCATGAATAACAGCATAATCCTCAGCTGTCCATCCATTAGTATCTTTATGGGAAACATCAGCACCATATCGAAGAAGAACTTTTATCAAATTAAGATCCCCACCAGAAGCAGCAGTCATAAGTGGTGTTCTGAAACATCCAAAATATGATATTAAATAGATCATTGTACATGGACACGATATTTTTCTTTATACCTATTTGCTCTCAAAAAAAAAAAATTCCCCCATTACTTTAATATGAATGAAAGAAAATTCAGTTTTCATTAAGAACAATAATAAAATGGGAGAGAGAATCAAAACAATGAAACGTTCAATCTTCAGACAAAGCTTCTACAGAGACAACACTTAGATGCAGACCACACTGCTATGCAGCTGAGCTAATGGCATGTTTCCTGCCAGAAGGACCATCACAGACAATGCCTTCTTGCAATCCTCAATGTGGAAAGCATGCACTGCGGTACGGAAGCAGCCAAGTGTGGACCTGCTTTCACAAGTCACACAGAAACAGCTCCTTCTGTGTGGCTCCCTGTTACTTTCCAGAGCTCATTTCTATGCCTCTCATCAATCTAACCTAAAGAATACTAAAGAAACCCATGGAGAGTTTTGCCAAACGCCTCACCTTTCACACTGATCCCGAGCATGCACATCAGCTCCTTTTTTAAGGAGAAATTCTACTATCTCTTCATGATGTTCAGAGACAGCAAGAATAAGTGGGGTATATCCCTCCTGAAAGGGCAGATAAATAAATCAAGTTTAAAAAACTTTTCAAGAGAAAATATTAATGTGACTTTTTGAAAGAACATCCTTAAATACAAAACCTTACCTTATTCTGGGCATCAATATTGGCATTGTGATCAAGTAACAGCCCCGCTATAGATGTATTAGGAGATATGACAGCAAAGTGAAGGGCAGTATTGCCATCAGTGTCTGCCAGATTCGTGTCAGCACCACACTTGAGCAGAATAGCCACACATTTTTCTTGCTGGCACTGTACTGCCTGGAAACAAGACACAACAAAGGAAAAACCTCCAGCATTTACATTTCACACTGTTACAATTCCCCCAGCTTCCCAATTCTGGGAAATAAAGAGCGCCTACAAAGATTACCTAGCATATATTTATTTCACGTCAATCACAATATACATGTTTCTATACAGGTCTGTGTAAAGGATCCTGAAAGATACATCATTTAGTGCATAATCAATAAACTCCACTTGCAAATACATTACATATTCCACATACCTTCATCAGCGGCGATCTGTTATCACTGTCAAAAAGATTTAGCTTACACTTGTTTTCTACGAGATATGTAACAACATCCACATGGCCATTGGCACAAGCAAGATGCAACGGTGTCCTAAAAATTAAATATATTAAATTAGCAGACACAAACAAACCTAAAGATATCATTTCAGGCTGTAAGAAATGGATGTGACCACAAGTTTCACTTTGAAAAAACAAGCTTAAGAAAAGATTTCTCATTCTATCACCAGTAACAGCAGTTGCACACTACTGTTTCCCTACACTTCGAGAATTTCTGCTTTTCCTCTAGCTTGCTTCCTATGGCAGCAAAACCAAGAACACATTTGCACCAACGCACCTCTGAAAACATAGCAAAGCAGACAGTAGAACTCTATAATCCTGACTACCAAAAAGTAATATTTGACCTTCCTGACATGTAAAACTATCATAGTCAAAAAAAGCCTACTGCGGAGGAAGTCCTCTCCAAGGAGGGAATACTGTGTTTCCCTAATACACGGCCAACACTAGAGAATGAAACTTTTTTTCTTCAAGTTAAAGCCTTGCCAGAAATCACAGAACACTAATGTGTCTGCTGTCAATTAACCAGCCTACTTGTACCCAAAGACACAATCACCCAGAAAGTCCCTGCATGTATTTCCCCCTAAATCACCCGCACAAAGCAGCACAAGCTTCACTCTGTGCAGAAGATAAAGTGCCTACTGCTCTGCAGGACACCTGTCCCAACTAGAAAACAGCCAGGACCTTTCTCCCTTGAAGATGATGAAATAAAAATCTCACAGCTCCCCAGGAACTGAGAGGAACACCAGCACTAGTTTTGAACTGCATCACTGTGGGGAAGTCATTCTCTGTATTTAGGAAAGCTCAACTAACCTTGTAGTTGTTTTGGTACCTTGCTGAGGAACAGAAGCACAATGGCTCACTGGCTAGGTAGGCACAGAAAAGAAGTACAGAAGTGCAGTGACACATGATGCAGAAACACAGCAATTTGTAATGCAGACACTTGTTGGTACCGGGCAGCTGAGGAGCCTCCTCCCTGGCAACAAGGATGAGTACAAGAAAAATACATAAAACTACAAAACTTTTAATGTCTTGCTACAGGCAGGGAACTGACTGAAGCATCAACAAGAGTCCCTCAAGAACTACCACTATATTTTGAGAAATTCCCATGAAGTATGAGGGATCCTTCATCTCCAAAAGAAAGACTGGCTAAGATTAATTGAAAGCTAACCAGGGCTAGTTACGAAGTCCACAATCACCTAAAAGCTGCTACTACCAGGTACTAGGAAACATGAAAATCTGAAGAAGTCACTATCAGCTCTGCAAACAAGAAAGCCTTCAGAAAACCTGGGGACTTGCTGTGCTCCTCAACCAAGTCTCCCAATCTGCCAACAGGAAAAGAGATGGCTCTGCTTGGAGCAAGGCCTTCTCAGCTCTACTTCAGGGAACAAGCTGGCAGAGAACATCAGAGTGCTTGTTCACAGTTGCCTGTCCCCAGAAGAGGCCTCTAGTAACACCAATGTGGCTCTCCCACCCTGCCCTGGGGACCCTGCCCAGCCTCCTGTTCCTCCTGCTGCTGCAATCTTATGCTGATCACCCATGGGGCAGGAAGAGAACTTCTAGTGCCCAAGCAGCTGCAAAATGACCCCACTGGGAGACAACAGGGAAACTGCAGGTTGACAGCATGCACTTCTAACAGTGCTTAAGCTGACAACCCAGCAGCTACAAGCTAAGAAAAGGCAAGGTCTAGAGTTCACTCTGACAGGCAGCTGACAGCGTAAATCTCTCTTAGCAATCAGCATTGACTCAGGAGTCAGAACTAGCCAGCATCGTGTCTACAGTGCTTCCAAATCTGTTCTGAGTTTTGCCCATCTCTTTCAGCAAAGCTGAAAGCTTTGCTAGACCACCTCTGAAAAGCTGCCTGCTCTTAACTGATGCTCCTCCAAGCGCATTTTTTGGGAGGTCCTATGGGCTTCAGGATGCACTTGATAGAAGGAGCTTGTAGGTGGGATACTTGCTACGTCCCTGATGCAGGACTTTGCTTCTGGAAATCCCAAGCAGCAGAACTGAGCTATTCATATAGCCAATGCACATATTTTAGCCACTACTTCCCACGTGTCCTATTCCTCACTTTTATTTCCAATGATGACAACTCTCACAGTCCCTGGAGGACACAATGAAGCTCTAAAACACAACTGCATCTGGTGGTCACTCACAACACACATCATACCCAGAAGCTCTAAGAAGGCACTGGTGGGCCTATGACTGGCAACGAAAAATGCATGTTACTAAAAAGCATGCTTACCATGCTCTTCCTTGCTTCCCCTACAAATCTAGGTGATTTTAGGTGTTTCAGGACAATAAGCTAGAGGGCTGGCAAACATCTGGTCTTCAGGATAGACAGCCCAGGAAGCAAAGCTACTCTGATAAAACCAGCATCTCTTCAAATTATCATGAAGGTTTTGACTCCAGGTCTTTTCAGAAAAGGCACTGAAGGGTTGATGCATACAAGACTCAACAACTTCAGCTGATTCACTTACACTTATGATGGACCTCTAGGAGCTATGCTGCAGCCCAGGGCTTCTCCTTAACATGTAATTACCAAGTACTTTCTGTGCTTGATTCAACACCCCATAAAATCACACCTGCCAGAAGAAGCAGCTTCTCCTACAAGTCACTGCCCAGATATTCCAACCCAAGGTACAGATTTGCTGTACCAAAGCCTTAGATGAAACAACTAAGTAACCACCACCTAAAATCAGACTGTTGCATTGACTGCCACATCACAGTCACAAAGCGCCCATCAGGTAACTCTGCAGGCAGCATCAATAAATAACACGTTTATTCCACTTTATAACTTTCTCGTAACTGCAGCACTTGCCTCTCCCCGAGTCCCTTCCAGCCCAGGCAGTGCCGCTAACTCGGCTGAGACACTAAACCTGCCCGCTGAGCCCGTGACTTCAAAGCGTGGCTGGAGAACGGCCGCGAGGCTCCTGCAACCCGCCTTCGTCAGGCTCCTGCCAGCTCCGTTCCAGACCCGCGGGCGCGGGATCCGAGAGCGAGGGCACTGAGGATGCCGGGACAAAAAGGGACAGGCGACAGTTGGATGCGAGGCCGGATTTTTGGCAGCACGACCCCGATTCCCATACCGAGCCGGGGGCCACGCTCAGCTGAAGGGCCGGCTCCTCGCAGTGACGCGGCCGTTCGCTCCCAGCGCGGCGGAGCTGCCGGGGGCTGCGGCTGCACCTGGGGCTGCCAGCGGCCCCCGCCCCCCCTCAGCGCTCGCTTTCCCCCTTCCCCCCCTTATGGGATGAAGAAGTAAGATGGGTTTGTGCAACAGCACATGTATAAAGATGGAGTCATTCAAAAGGGGCAAGGGAAAAAGAAAAAAAAAACAAACCCAAACAACAGAGCAAGAAAAT
>JAAGNO010024906.1:0-13901 GCA_033439905.1 Ceryle rudis
GGCCATCCAGCCAATTCCTTATCCACTGAACAGTCCACCCATCAAATCTGTATCTCTCCAACTTGGTGAGTAGGATGCTGTGGGGCACTGTGCCAAAGGCCTTGCAGAAGTCAAGATAGATCACATCCATAGGTCTTCCCTTGATTCAAGATCTGACTGGACATTGTCATAAGCAACACGCTCTGGGTGACCATGCTTGAGCAGCAGGGTTGGATTAAGCAACCTCTAGACTTTCCTTCTCATCTCAGTGATTCTTACATCCTGTGATATAGGGAAATATCTAGGCGATAGCATAAGGTTCTGTGTTATATTTTACACAATCCTAGGTAACCTTGTTCAGGTCACATATGTGCTAGAATATTGGTTTGAGCTAGTAGAGGATCCAAAAATGTATGAACTGTAATTTGAAAGGTAGAGGTCTAGAAGAAGTATTAGGGCTATGACAGATATTTGGGCCAAGCACTGTAATCTTCAGGTAAGAGATAGTGCTATTTAAGCTAAAAGACAGTGCTAGAATAACTGAGATGAAAGTTGATATGAAAGTAGATGATGTTATTAAGACATGTGGAATGAGATTGGAGAATAATTTTCGTTTTAGTCTGAGAGATTTTAGCTGATAAGAAATACCTAATTTGGTCAAACTGAAGTAGAATTTCACAGAGAAGCTGAAGACCCTCCTGGCATACAGGTCAGACTCCACTATGTCTTTGATCTCTGCTTTAAAGCATGGAAGTGCGTGAGATGGTCAATAAGAGGACAATGAATTTTATAATGCAGGCAAAATGATGCACTTTCCCTAGCATTGTCCTTGAGAACATTGCGGATTACCTATGGAAAAAAATAGCCTGTGGACAGCACAGCAAATCACTGCAATAAATTTCATCCAAAACTGTTCTAAGAAGCTGAAAATATGAAAAGAGCTGTTGCACAGCCTTAATTACTGTCAGTATCACTAGACTCCTATAATGGAGTCCTATAATATTTCTTATATCAAATAACAATGTTTTGTTAGATCCAGATGCATAAATGCATGAAGTGGTAAGAATTACAGTACGCAGCAGGATAGGAGTATTTCATGTGTATCACTGCTGTTCAGAGCACTTAAGGAAAATAATCAGGTTTATTAGAAGGACTCTTGATTATCTAAACACTTTTGCTTGACAGGATTTGCAGAAACAGATACAGATTTAGAATAGTTCTCTGCACATGATAATATTTTCATGTTAATATTCCAATACAATGTGCTGAATCTACATCCATTCTAGTGCATTCTAATCAAATGCTGCTGAAAAGAAAAAGGCACGTGTACACTCTTTCCCCTTTCTCATTTTGTACTGAGACTGTGCAGCATCTGGACAGACCTTGGCTATTTGCACATTATTAACATCACAGTCTAATTAAGGTACGCAGCAGTAATGGGAGGCCTATGGGATAAGACCTATTGAAGAGGTGAAAGAAGTGTTGCAGCACCTTCTTTCTAGAGGTGTGCTGGAACCCTGGCTTCAAGGCACTGTGAGGAGGTTATAATTCTGAAAAAAATCAAATATATTGTGAAATGTGCTTCCCCTTCTCTTTAGCCCAACTCTGTTGCTAAGAGAGAGAAAGGTAAGAACCATGCAAGAAGGAAAAGTAAATGCATATGCCTCCTCTAATACACTCCCTGCCTTCAATTAGTTTAGAGCTTTCCTAAACCAGATGGAGCTCTTGAGTATTTAGTGAACTTTGGTGTATTGATCTTCTAAATTTACTCTGCATTGTCCCTTTGAATCCAAGTGAACATGTAGCATCTGGAAAATCCTCTAACAATGAGCTCTCTGTCATACAAAGAATTACCTCTGCTTGTTTTGAACTTGGCTCCTAGTGGTTTCACTTGATGCCTGTGGTTCTTGTACTGGTAAACAGTCAAAGCCCACCCATTTTATCCATGTCATTTGGGATGTGATTGACTTTTGTCATGCTTTCAAGTTACCTGTTTTTCAGAGTGAAATTCCAGATTACCTTATCCTTCTTCCCTCATTCAAAGGGAACATTCTGCCTATATTCCAGACCTTTGGACATACTTGGTTATCTTGAACCATTTGTGCCCTTCCATATCCTGCTTAGGAGGAAGGGACCAAAATGGAAACTGGTATTCCATGTATACACAAACCATAGATTTAAACATAGGTTTATGGCAGAGGTTTTTTTTCTGTTCTCTGTCCCTTTCCTAAAAATTCCTAACATATGATTTACTTTTTTTGACCTAAACTGAATATGGGCTTGATGTTTTCATGGAACATCCATCATAACTCATGGTAATAGTCAATTCAGTGCCCTCACAAAGCAAGTTTGGCTTTCCTTTAAAAACTGTTCAGTAATTTCTACATCTGCAAAAGGATTTCTCTTTTTGCTCTGACTGCTGCCTTTGTGCCCTGATCTTCAGTTGGCCCTACAGACACCTTGGCAGTCTTCTGCTCCTGAGGTGTTTCAAGAAAATTGTAGCAGCTTTCTTGTAGGCCCAGAAAAGACAGAAAGATGGATATGTTTTTAGCTCTGTTTCCACCACTGTATCCTACTCATGCAATTAAAACTCATGTAAGGTGTGGAGTCCTGCTTTTATGGTAATCTGTAGGATTTGTTGAATAATGGGGAGGAATCCATATGGGTTCATCTTAGATCCTTTGGGATGATGGAAAGTTTGCTGTGTGCTGCTGTGTGCCCTGGGAATGTCTGTGGTCTGTTATTTTTCTCAGTCTAACCCCTCTGCTTTCATTTAAGTAATGCAATTATTCCTATTTTCCCAAGAGAAGGTATTAACTCTTCTACTAACTCTTACCTTTTGCTCCCTTCCACCTTTTTTTTTTATTTTGGGTAAGGAACATACTGCTGAATGCTTGGGAAAACAGTAATGTGGAAGACAGACAGGAAGAAAAATTTAGGACCAAGACTAGGTGAGAGAGAAGTAAAATATGGCTTGGGTTGTTAGCATGGACATTTTAAAAGATGTCCAGGCTTCATTGTAGTGACTGTAACATAAAAACTTGTTTAGATAAGTCCAAAAGGACATTCAGGTATGGATTTTGTGGAAGCTTTTGTGGGCTAGATTGGTCCTTTTTGTTATGAAGTGTTTGTGCTCCTGCACCATGGTATGTTCATGCCTGAACAGACCCCAGTTTGGGTCTGCGTCTGTCCTGTTAGCTGTATAAAGTGAACTATTGATGAGTTGCCACTTTGCTTGTCTGTGCTCAAGGGCTCATATAGCTGTGTATTGTTATGCCCCTGATTTCACTTCTCTTAACTTAGCACTTGCCCTTGTTTAATTTTTCATAGTGTTCAGCACTGTTTGCAAACATGAAGCAGTTATGTCTTCTGTCCTCTTGAATGTGAGAATGTCATTATGACCGTGGGTCACTTTGGGCTGCCTGTCACCTGTAGCTGTGGAAATGAGTTACTGTAATCAAGGCTGGGTTTAGCTGGGCCCTCAGAAATCAAGTCTGTTGAGCGATATTCCGTGGCATTGCTTCTGCCCTTTATCGTTGCCTGCAACTTTGCAAAACTTTTTAGATCTTGGTGCTAATCACTTAGAATTAGTTTCCAGCTCCTAAAGGTTTCCAGAAGAATTTCCAGAAGAGTTCCTTTGTTCTTGTTTGAGAGAAGATTCTGTCTAAGAAATGTCTCAGGACCTTGTGCAAATATATCTTATTTCTGCAAAATAAGAAGCTAGAGGGAAGACTTCTCAGGAGGACAGTGGTCACAAGGGTATATCTGCAAGACTGAATTCTGTAGATGATACAGAGACTTCCTGGCATGTTTTCCTCTAGTCTGAGATTTCTCTGGTTTTGATATACTAGCTAATTCTTGCCCACATACTTGGCTTTTTAAAAATGGTGTTCTGCTATGTTTTCATTAAAGGATGTAGAGCATTTCTAAGCTGATAATTCTTGCCCGTGTGCTTGGCTTTTTTAAAAAGTAGAACATTTCTAAACTACTTTTCTCACAAATGTAAGATGCAGTCTGCTTAATACATTGCTGTCCTATAATCCATGAGATCAAAGACATTTGATTTTGTCTCTGAAACAGAAGCAGTATATTAGGCTAAACAGATTGATTCAAATGAACTTCAAGAACAAAAGAATGGCTACACTGGATCAGATCAAATGTTTATGTAGCACCATATTCTGTCTCCAGCAGTGGTAAGAGTGGATGCATATTTAAGGATATAGGAACAGAATAAATTCATGATAGTATTTCCCCAAGAATACACCTCCAGTATCCAGCAGTTTGCAGCTCAGAGGCTTCCTGAGTTAGTGGCAGAATCTTTCTTTTCCAATGTATTGCTAGCAGTGTGAATAAGGGTAGCCTGGAAGACAAATAGGGTAATGAAAAACTGGATGCCAAGTTTTAGTGACTGTCAAGGAAGGTAGAAAATAGCAGAACTGCCTAATTTTGAAATGAGGGAAAAGATATCACTTCACTCTGCTGCCCAAAACATGGTTGCAAGAGAAACAAGTTGTGCTACCAGACTAGATCTCTTTCTGTGTAAGCTTCATAAAACCACTCTTATAACAATCTGAATTGCTAGAACTTTGCCAATAAGAAGAATGATATTGCTGTGGAACGTGTTCAGTATAGACATCTGTGAGTGAAGTACATGTTTGGCATGTTTGGTTTTTTTTGTTTTGTTTTTTTTTTTTTTTTTTCTTCCTGCCTTAATGAGCAACACTTGTGAACTGTGAGAATGAAGGTGGCATCTCGTTTCAGAGGAGGGAAGTTCCAGGGTCTTCTGTGGCAATTTCTACCTGAGAGACTTTATTTTTCAGAGGCCAATTAGGCTATTTCACTTGTGCCAGTTATCCTTCTCTTAAGAGCCATAGATGGCTACCCTATTTCCCTCTAACCTGTAAGGTCAACATTTCTCCTAACAACTGTTATTACTACTGTACTCCAGAATTCTGACATTTATTTCCATTCAAGAGGTAGTTTTAAATGGTATTTACTGGTAAAAAACACTCCTTCAAGTGATATATACATGATGTCAATTCAATATTGTTAATGGGCAGAAGCATCTGCCAAAACCCGCTGACGGTGTTGAATGAGAACAAAAGCATAGGCTTCAGTGAATTTCAGACCATCGGTCATCTAATGCAGCATGATAAAACTTTTGGGTTTCATTGCTTACTCAGCAGCTCCCAATCTGTACAAATTCTTACTCTTCATTCCTTTTTTTCACCTCACACTGCTGGTACATATCTGAATATGTTGGCTGACTACTCTCCCCTGTGAAGTCTACGGTTTTGTGCTTGTTAATATTTGGTTTTTCTTTTAGAAGCACTTGGGAAAGGGTATATTGTATAATTCACTAAGATTTTTTTACTTTAGATTTCCTGTTGCTTCTCACCGATATTCTTAGAGGTTGAAATTTAATTGTTCTCTATGTAGAGAACTGTTAATAAATAGTTATTGAACACTTAGCCCCTCCCTGCCCTGTCCGAAGGAAGTTTAACATCCATTAGCATTAGAAATGCAGCAGCAGAGCCACAGAAAATAGAATTTGATAGCTAAGTCCTGAAATGATTTCTCAAATTTTGTAACATTTTCTGTCCTTATACTGATTTTAAAATACATCCTTATGATGTTCAGATTTCATGCAATACACTGGGATAACAATATCCTAAAACTAAATATTCCAAGTCAGCTTTTCTACTGGTGAAATCAAAGATAAGCACAATTAATTTACATCTAGCTATTCCTAATTTGGACAGCTGCCCATTTTCCTATATGAAATAGCACAGCTTATTGGTTTTTTTTTAATGTATAACCCTACTCTTCCAGGACACTTCTGCTTCATTGGTTTCCTATAGTGGATCACCCAGAGAACATTCTACTATGTTGTATTTCCTGCAAACTTGTCTACACTAGGAAATCTAACTGAAATAGTTGTTGTCATCTTCAGTCATTTCATTAAAGCTTTTTAATGGGTGACATTCCCCACTTAATTTTTTCCTAGTAAAATTACTTTATTCTGATTTGTCTTAAATTACATGGGATTTTATCTTAGAACAACTATTCTACAGTTATTCTAAGTGGATAATGAAACGTGGGGTTTTTTGTTGTTGTTGTTTTGTTTGTTTGTTTGTTTGTTTGGCGGGGGAGTGGAGGTTGGGGTGGGACTGTTTGTTTGCTTATTCTCCCTTCCAAATTTGTATTTCAAATGGTAGTGATTATGATGTTTTTTTTCAGTAAGCCAGCTTTTCTTTGCTGCTATACAAATTCTTCTCTTTTGTAGTTTTTTCTAGAGAATTTTCTTTTTCTAATTCAGATGGACTACTTCTATAGGCAACCTCACTAGTTTTCATTTTCAAGGTCTTAAAAAGTTCTAATTTAAGTCTGAAGTGAACTGCTGCTGTCTTCAAGAGGATCAGAATCTTTAAGCAAGTGCCGTTTCACTTGTGCTTTCCATTGTGAACATTGACTTTTACTGCTAGGCATAACACTCTGTCATAAATGTTGATTGCAAAGGCATTATAGCAGTGATACACTACTTGGGCTGCTGAAAGCATTAATTCTGGGCAAATTTTTGAGAGTTTTGATTAATTTTTTCCTAGTCATTGAGGTATCATTGTGACAATAATACTTTAGTATAGTCTTGAAAATAAAAACTTGCAAACTGTTCAGAGATTTAGAGAGTTGAGCCAACAAAGAAGTATGATAACCAATTTGCCTATCTACACTGACTCATAATCAAGTAGATGTAAACATATTTGTAGACAAGTTTGTTCAACCTGATTGCAAATTTTGTTTTTATCCCTTTTTCTGTAGGTTTGAATTAGCATGCCAGAAACTTCTGTCATCTAGATGTTTTGGAGTAACAGCAGTATTTCTCCATGTAAATTTGTTTATTTGTACCAGCCTGTACAATAATACATCTGCTCCAATGTAAATGAGCTCTTAGGTTGTTCTCATATTCTCTTTGTGGGCCACACCAATGAAGTAACTCAAAGTCATCCCTCTTTAGAGTGTCTGCATCCATACCACATAGTGATGGGACTCGTGTCACCCTTGCAGCACTGAGACACAATTCTTAATATATTTTATGTTCTGGATAATGAGAGGGTTGTACCAGTGTACCTAAGTGATAGGACATGTATTTTTGTGCCTGGTTGCAGGTGAAGAAGATGCAAGTCCTTCTAGGCTCAAGGGAATAGAGCTGCTCTGGAAGTGTGAAACTAAACTGAGTATGTATACATACTGTCTATCTACAGGGGACTCTACAACAAATAGGGCTGTCAGCTGTGCTTGTAGTTCCTGGCACACAGTAGCATTTGCAATGCGTGCCCTGAGCTTGCTAGATCACTCCAGCAGTGATCCCAGGAATGAGAGTAGAAGTACAACATTGCCGCCAGTCAGAGAAGCAGGACTTTGAATGTGAATCACAGAATGAGCCTAGCAAATGTTGTATTTGCACATTTATTATAATCTTATTCTGTGTCTCAGGAAACAATGCTTCTGGAAAGAGTATTGAGGGAGGCAACCAACTGTGATCTGCCTGTGCAATATTGTGACAGAAAGAGCTAATGTAATACTCCAATGCTGAAACAGAGAAATGTCATGTCTGAGAAGAATGCTTGAAGTATACCAGCAAAGAAAATACTGTTTTGTCTGTGATTTTAGAATAAAGTTGAAAAGTTGAAAAGCAGAGACAAAAATCACTTGAAATCTGGAAAGTCTAAGAGAGTGCAGGATCTCTGTTTCATCAAACTTTCAAACCTTGATAAGAGCTTTTAAGAAATTTCACAGGAAATTTCACAGAAGCTTATGCACATGCTTCAAGATTTTTCTGAACTGTATTCTGTCATTACACAGTAGCAATATATCTTTTTGTCTGCACCTCTTCTTGTATTAATCAGATACCCATCTTTACAGGACATTATTTACTCATGGATATGAATGTACCAACCAGTCTCCCAGAAGGGTAAAAGAGGAAGAGAAATGAGGGAGCTTAAACAGTATAGCGAGATTTTAATTAGCACCTTTGAGTAACCACAATGCTACTAAATTGTAATGAACTTGAAACAGATTTCATCTTGCAATATGTATATTTTGATGATGAGGTGGTATGGTTCTGTTTACATTTTTTTCTAAACAATTCTTTTTTCCCAAAGGACTATTGGTGCTGGTATCCTTAGATGCATTAGGGAAGTCAAGTGTCCAACATATCTGATGTTGAATCACTTCAACTTAGAAAATGTGATAACATTGCAATGGTTGCAGAGCTATTGAACTGCACAGTGGCTTTTATTATGGCTGAACACTGTGGCAATGGACTGATGTCAGTGATGAGAAGATTTTTAGAATTTCTTTTCTTATATTGCGAAAAGCCAGTCAAGATTAATAATTTAAAATTGTATCTGGAATATAAGCAAAAGCTATTTTGTGACAATTGCCAAGCAATAAAGTGCTATTTTGTTCTCACAATTACTTTTTTCTTCTTTCCCTGTGTTGGGTGTTTTTGTTTGGTTTTTTTGGGTTTTTTTTCAATTGTGAGTTCAGAATAATGAATATTGTATACGGTAGCTTTCCTGGGGCTCTTTCAATGTACTAGGAGGATTCCTGTATGGAAAATGTCTGCTGTTGCTAAGTAGCCACAAAGAATAAAACCACACAACTGGAAAATATGTCTTAGGGGTAAATAGTATTTATTTATTTATTTATTAAACCACTTAGAGTGGCTCTCAGACTATTTTGACTAATCTTAACACTTCTCAGTGCAGTTTTGTATGATTCAGCTGCAGTTCCTTCAGTGAAATGCTGAGACAGATGGATGGATTATAGTACAGTGGTATCCTATGCTTTCATTTGTGTTTAACAGGAAGCATTTCCATTGATATTTGCCACCTTTGAGCAGCAAGATAATGTTGCACAGTTGGCTTGCAGGAATATCAATTGAATAGTTTTTTGTTTTCAGAAGTTGCTTTATTTCATATCAAGATTTCTTAGTTTTGTTAGAATTTTGGATCCTGCAAAATTAAATTGTATGTAGTAGTTGCCTTTGAGTCATATACTTTATTGATGGATGATATTCAATGATGAAACACACATAGATCAAGAAACTAGAAACTAGATCTCTTTTCCAGGTTTCAGGTTGCTCTATTGCTAGACTGGTATGTGTTGGACAAACACCGCAACTTCTCTGTGTTGTATAAGGAAAAGATATTCCTGATACTTGATGTGTATAAACAGTTCTGAGAACACTGTTTAGTGCTAGTGTATAAGTTGTACAGTGAGATGGGGTGAGGTATTATGCACATACAGGATGTATATGAGAATGGGACATAGGGAAGAATTTTTGATGTCAGGCACAAAAAAGTCGCAGATGAATGTTTTTTCTGAATTACTGCAGCCTACATTAGTGAGTTTAAGTAGATAAACCAGCAGCAAGCTAGTCATTGTTTTTTCCCAGTATTATAGCATTTGGGAGTACTACTCTTATGATATATCTACCAAGGTCTGCAATTAACATGTGCAAATATAAAACTAAGCTAAACTCTGAGTCTTGTGGCAGATTTACATGAGAATTCCTTTGTTTTTACCGCTTTCCAAAGTATTAAAGTTAGCCTGGTAGTTTGGGCATAAAAATAACAGTATAGTTGAAAATTTGGCAGGAAGGTAATTATTAGTGGTGATAAATATTTTGTTTTTCAGTTGGAAAATGATAATCCCTGTAAATGTAATATCATACCCCTTCTGCCCAGAAAATATGAGAATACATTGTAATTGCCTTCCTATGTTTTGAACGGAAGAGTTGCATTTGTTAGTATCATTGTCACTTAGGACCATAATGAGAATGTGGAAGCTCTTTGTTTCTTTAATCTCAGATATGTGTTCAAGGAAGGGTGAGCCCAAAGAGGGTTATCAGAAGTATAAATCCTGTTTTGTATCTAATTATGATTAAGTGATCTAACGAGTATTTTTCTAGATTCTGTCTTTTTCACAAGCAGAAAGTTTGCCTTAATGCTCGCAAAGGATGACTACATACCCTGTCACAAGTAGGTTTCTGAGGCTGCTTTTCTCCCTTGGTGCTATGGAATCTCTGTTGCTTGTTTAATTTGTATGAAGCCATTTGAGCTTAAATAGACCCCAAGAGAAATTTTTAGTTTTCCTGTATTTTTGAGGTTGTACATTGCAATTTTCATCTAAAGCTTATTTTTGAGTTCTGTGTGAATGTAGACATTGAATGAAACACAAATCTTCCTGGGAGCAGGACTAAAATGCAAGGTTTACTTTTCCCCAGTGAATTTTCTGAACAACAAGCTACCGTCTTCCTTCTACTCACACTTTCATCACTTAAAATAAAATCAAACAAGCAACTAACTTTAACACAGCACTACACTAAAAGAAAGCTTAACTAGACATGCTTAGAGTACTGCTTCCAAATTGTCTATGGAGAATTGTAATGCTCTTTTTCATATCCCAGCCTGCCTTAGTCATGAAAGTGGGGACTCAGCTGCTAAGGGAAGACAGCTTCAGAGCTATATGAAAGGAGGAAAACAATCATATCCAGGACTTTCAGATAAAGCAGGGAGATGCTTAATGATTTCAGGTTCCTCCAGGGATCTTCAGAGTTGGTTTGATGGGTCTTTTTGGATCCCAGATTTGGATTTAGTGAAAAGAATGGATAGAGTCTGAGTGCTAAGTAGTTTTTCCAAAAAGAGAATGACTCCTAGACCATGCAGTGAAACTTCAAGAAACCAGGTTCAGAACAAGCAAAAGGAGATAATTTCACACACAGCAGGGATTTGTGAGATTCCCCGACAAAGGCTGTTATGGGTGCAAACAGTTGGTAGAGGTTGAAGGGAGAATGAAAACAGCTTGGAAGATAGTTCCATTGAGGACTATTGAGTAGATAACTGGATTAGGCTCAGCAAATCCTGTGAACAAAAGATAGCAGCTGGGAGAAAATATAGGAGAAATATCACATGTACTTGTCCTCTTTTTTTCTCTTCACTGAGCATCCAATTGTAGCCACTGTGACTCTAGATAAGTTCACAGGGCTATAGGGATCCTGGGTCTGAACCAATGTGGCTATTAGGTATTTCAAATCTCCTTCAGTCCACTTCCAGTCACCTTAGTCTGTTCTGTTTCTAGCTAGTTGTGCTCTTGTAAATAGTTCTGCACACCCATTTAGATAATTAAGTAAAGGTTTCAAATTTATGTATCAGTTTTCAACTAGTCAGTGGTTTACTTTTCCATGAAGTGTGACAGAGTGATTAAACATTCTTGTAGTTTGAATTTGAATATCATATCTTTCAGTCAGTTGCAGACAATCAGTAAGTCTCCAAAGAAAATATGAATCCATGTGAATAGTTCAATGCAAAACACTGACAGTAGCCTGGAAAAGGAAAACTAATGTTTTTATTCTGCCTTTGATTCATGAAATGAGAAGACCACAGAAGAGAAATCTATGACAAAATTCAATTTCAACATTATCAAAATTTGATATTTTTTAAAGTAAAATGTGTTAATAATACAAGAAGTAAACAAATTCAGTTTGGACAGATAATAAGGGGTATATCTATTTCAGAAACCAAAGCGTTTTTGAGAATACTTCAGTGTTGCTATCTTTTTTTTTTTTTTAAGGTGGATAGGTACTCTGATCAATTCATGTTTATTATAGTTGTCTTCAATTTATATGGCATAGAAGTTAAATACAAATAATGTATATGAAATTTATTTAGAGTTACATATAGGAAGTGGTAGTAAAGCATGTACTAGAATAAAGACTTTAATGCCAAGTGAAAACACAATCTGCATTGCCTATGTTGGTTTCTAAACACACTAGGCCACACTTCACCTGAAAATACAAACATGAAAGTACACATAATGAAAGATAAAGGAAATTCTTTTATCATGCTGGTAGAGAGATTCTATAATAAATAACACTTTTGCCTCTTTTTATGGGTAAACTGCACTGGTAAATTATTCTGACATCTTTTGCTGTTTTATAAGTATAAAAAGGGCACATATATAAAGTTTATAGCTTTTGTCCCACCAAACCAGACGTCTCAGAGATATACATACATATGTTTGTATAGATATGGGCCATTGTGCTACTACTGATAGATACATATATCCATATACTATATACATGTGTGTGTGTATATATATCAATAGAAGCACAATGGGCCATGAGATGTAACTGCCCATTGCTTACACATAGCAGCTCCAGAGATCATAGGTCTCCTCTTTCTACTATGTATAACTGACTGTACAATATTTTTTCATGGGTCTGAAGGAAATTCTGTAGTCCCAAAGCAAGGACTACTAACTCGACCTGTTATTAAACCCAGGGAAGGATACAACTTTGAAGTTTTTGCAAGAATATTTGGAAATCAGCAGACCAAAGGTATTACAGGTTGGCTTAAATATTACTCTAAGCAACATCTCCTCGCTTATTTCAGACTTCTCATTCGTACAAGACACTGATGTAACAAAACCAAAAAATTTGTACATTCAGAAGTTTATCTTTGGTGTTACAATCTGAGTCAGAATTTTGAAGAAATTAAAAGTTTTGTTTGCAAACATTTATTCAAGGAAATATAAGACTATTGAACATTTTAACATATTCAAAGGGTTCTAGATGTGTTAGCTGTATGGAAGATCTGTGATGTTTTGTGGCTCTGTTCATGTCTAAAAATTCTGATTACTTCTAGTCTCCCTTTAAATGCAGATTATTCAACTGATTAATTTTTGTATTGACATAATATGTGATTACCTAGTGACAAGCTCTAAATGAACCAAGATCTGAGTATGTAGTTAGAATGAAAAAAAGGAATTCATGTGGAGTTCAAAAATTCTGGAAAGCACATGAGATGATGCAATAACAGGCATTAGGTATGTGCATCTTTCTGCTCATTTGAAGAGACAACTTTGGTAGTGTTTTCAAGCCTTCAGCTTGGGGGGATGGTCAGGCCTCAATTTTGATCAAAATTAGTGTTCCATTTTTGTCTTGAATCATAGAATCATAGAATGGTAGGAGTTGGAAGGGACCTCTGGAGATCATCAAGTCCAACACCCCTGCCAATGCAGGAACACCCAGGGCAGGCCACACAGGAACAGATCCAGGTGGGTCTTGAAAGTCTCTAGAGAAAGAGACCCCACAACCTCTGGGCAGCCTGTTCCAGTCTCTGTCACTGTCACAGTGAAGAAGTTTTTCCTCATGTTAAGGTGGAAATTCCTGTGTTTCACCTTGCTACCATTACCTCTCGTCCTGTCACAGGGCACCACTGAAAAGAGACTGGCCCCCTCTACTTGACACCCACCCTTCAGATATTTGTAAACATGAATAAGATCCCCTCTCAGTCTTCTCTTTTCCAGGATAAACAGCCCCAGGTCTCTCAGCCTTTCCTCATAAGAGAGATGTTCCAGCCCCTTAATCATCTTTGTAGCAATCCATTGGACTCCCTGTCCCTCTTGAACTGGGGAGACCAGAACTGAACACAATACTCCAGATGTGGTCTCACTAGTGCAAAGTAGAGGGGAAGGAGAACCTCCCTCAATCTGCTGGACACATTCTTCTTAAGGCACCCCAGGATACCATTTGCCTTCCTGGGCACAAGGGCACATTGCTGTTCCATGGATATCTTATTGTCCACCAGGATGCCAAGGTCCTTCTCCATGGGGCTGCTTTCCAGTGGGTCTACCCCTAACCTATACCGGTACATGTAGCGGTTCCTCGCTAGGTGTAGGAGTCTACACTTGCCCTTGTTGAACTTCATTAAGTTTTCCTTTGCCCAGTTCTCCAGTCTGTCCAGATCTTGCTGGATGACAGCACAGCCTTCCAGTGTCTCGGGCACTCCTCCCAGTTTAGTATCATTAGCGAACTTACTGAGGATACACTCCATCCCTTCATCCAGGTCATTGAT
>JAAGNO010024906.1:22724-49511 GCA_033439905.1 Ceryle rudis
TTTTTTTTTTTTTTTACTAGTCCTGGTATCTGGAAGATGTTTTTTCCCTTGTAGATTCCTGTATTGATATTATTCAAGCTGGTCTGTGTAGTTCAGCAGTGGTACAACCTATCTTTTAAGTGATCGGTGTTAAACTATGTGTTATACTAATGGTGCTTCATCAGTTTATAAAGATTTACTCTTCTATAGGAAGTGTGTACTGGTGTCTGTGCCAGTTAGCAGTAAATCACCCCAGGGTACTTCAGGATTAAACTAAATGAAGAATTTACAAATATGACACACAGGTATCACAGTTACAAATTTTATGGTGGTATCTGAGAGGCTTCATGCTTTCATGCCTTCAATCTCATAAACAAAACTTGTCAGTTTTGTTAGTATCACCGCATGAATGGGATTAAGTACGTGGCTCATTTCTGACTATTTTAGAGAGCCCAGACATGGTAATATTCAGTCATTTTGAAGGTGCTCTCTCTTAAGCCAATCTCAGTAGATTCAAAGCTGTCTCCTTTCTAAAAACTTTCAAAGTTTTCTTGCTAGACTGTTTTCAGAATGCTAACTCATGTTGATTAGTCATTCCATTCAATTTGGTTTTAATATAAACAGATCAAATGAATATGGACATGGGATAGTAAGCTCCCGTTTTGCATTTCAGAGTTCATACTTGTTTTTAGATGAAGCTGGATCCATGAGAAATGATCTGTTAAGGACGTGTTTGTGATTAAGTAGGGATTGTTGCTTTATGTTAAATCAACAGTATTGTTGCTTTTCTACCAGTGAACATCTTTGTTCACAAGTGGTTAAAATTTTGTGTAGGAAAGCAGAAAAATGCCTTTTTTTCTTCTGTTTTTCTGTCTCTGTGAAAACATCTGCTAAGTCTTTGAAACATCAGTATTTGCTAATATCTTTTGAGTTTGTCCAGAGTACTCAGGTATTTTGGCTGATTTTACGTATGTAGTAAGTCATTTATTCTGTATGTATTGGGCACAATTATTTAGCCTTATTCTCTCCCATCTTTCTTAGGCAGAAAAAAATGAAGAATTGTATAAACTAGTTATATTACAACATGTCTTCTACCCCTTCAGGAAGGGTTCTTTTCTACATGTTGTTTTTTAATGCTGAATTAAAAAGGCAGATGATGTCCCATTTTGGTGTCAGGAAGCTCAGTTTGTATATATGGGGACTCAAATTCAGTATAACTGACACCATAAACTGCATTTAAACTCAGACTCTTGCTCTGCCCCAGAAGAGTAATGAAAAGGGAAAACTTTCTAGTCTGGACTGTAGCACTCTTTTGGGAAGTTTTGTGCCCAGTCTAGTCAGGACTAGAATCTGAGAGGGCAGAGATCAGTCTGGAGAGAAATCTTAAAAACCTGCAGTTTTTCAAGGGTTGAAAAATTGCCCAAACGTAGATGGAGTTTCAGAGGAATAGCAAAAGGCAGTTTTGTGACATGTTTCAACATGAGTTCCTGCTCCAAAACCCTCATTTTCTACAACAATAAGGATTTCTCATTTCAAAAAAGGTTTTCTAGAAAACTTTAAGGAGGGAAAAGCAAAAAAAAATTTTTCCAGTTAGCTCAGATACTTCCAGATTATCCTCTCTGACCTCATCACTGACATGTAAAATTTCCACCTGAATGGTTAAAATCTGATAGTACCATAAATAGCTGTAAACAAAGCCTAAATTTAAAGAATCAGAAAGAATACTCTACCAAAAAGCTATGCTGGCATCCCACTCTTATTTTTATCTTGATTACACAGATATTTTCAAAGCATGTAAAAGATCTTATATTTGTGAAAGCAGAAGCTCCTCTTTTAACAGTAAAACCAACCCAAACCATAAATCTAGAATTAAAATCTTGGGTCCAGCCTTTTGGTGCTATGGCTGGTTTTGGTAAGTTATTTAGGGTTAGGGGGAAAAAAAAGGGTATACCTTTTCATATCAACTTATAAAACTTTTAATGTTAAAAACTCCCAATAACAGGGTGAAACACTTATCTCTACTAAGAGCCTAAGGAATTTTTAAGCACATACCTCTTCCTTTGCCTAGTATCAAGGGCTTAATTTTTTTTTTTTTTTCCAGAGAAGATTTATAAAGCAGTGGGGTAGATGGTGCTGTTCTCCAGATGTCTATCTTGAGGAGTTTCCTCACTGGACTAAACACAACATCATTTCTCTGTAATGTTACAGCGGAATCTTGGAAAAACATAATGTTCCTCCTGTTATGTGCAATAGATTCTTCTTTAATTGCAGCAGCTAAAAAAAGCTTCTATCTTTATAGTTGTGGAACCAAAGCGATGAGGTTTATGGTCTCTCGCTGTCAGCGGGTTTATGGAAAATTTATAGTATATGTTCTAAGTTCTGAGTTTACTGGTTTTTGTTGGAATACTTACTAAAACTAGTGCTGAAAAAAGGCTATTGTAGGATTAGGAGTTTTTCTATCTTTAAAGTTTCCTATAATTTGAATAGCCTAATAATGTTTGTGTAATGTTTTTACTTTCACCTCCCTTTCCCTCAAACTGCTATTTTATCTTGTCCAAAATCAAGAATTTACCTAGGCTGTTTATTCCTCCTTTTCTTTTTCCCCTTTTTTTTTTTTTTCATCCCTGTAAACTGAACTTATTTTGCTACCATTCCCTAACTGACTTTCAGGACTTTTAATTAATTTGGAAAATTAACTTCTAGTTAATTTTAGAAAATTGTCTATGACATTGGAAATACCCAAACCTTCTTTTAGTAATTAGATAAGCTAGAGTAATATTTTCCTACAATTTTTTTAATCTATCCTTTTCCTGTTTCTGAGTCCATTTTGCTGGTGCTACATTATTTGCAATCATTGGAAGAAGGCTAATTCTGTTTTTTTTTTTTTTTTTTTAAAGCTATTTTCTAGTTTTGAAGTGAAAATATGTTCATGTTGTCTCATATGATAAGAATTCTGAATTTGATTCAGTACCCTCCTGTTTGTAGCTGGTAAGGGTGTTGGATTTATGATCCAGTTGAGCCAAGCTGCACTATGCATGACTCTGACAGCTTAATCTGATAACTCTATTCATTTCTCAACAACAACAAAAAAAAAAAAACAAAAACAAAAAAAAAAAAAGTAGAAGAAAACTGTTCATCAATGAATTGAAATGAGCAGAATTAGCCTTTAGAAAGATATCTAAATATTCTTCAACTGTAAATTATGCTAATTTAATGACAGAGCCACAGAAATGTGATTTAGTTTTAATGTTGTCACATTTGGTATTTTATTAGTGTAATTTAAGGCAAATTCCTCCCTCTGGAAAATCTGAGTTGGGCATTGGAACTCTTGGCATATCTAGAACTGGAAAATAGAAAGGTTGACATTTTAGTAAGAGGAACACAGAATTAAATCAGTCACTTCCATTCATTTAATTAATTAATTTATCATTTTCATGAGAAGTATAGTGTCTAAATATTTCAGAAACTCATGTCTTGACTCAGTCTCACTAAAAATCACTATGTATTAAGAAGGAATTTCTTCTTTGACATTCCTTGTCAACATACCTGTAGTGCTCCTCAGTTGCAGAGGACTGTCCTCTCCTGTTTCTTCAGTATTCATTAATTGCTGTTTCCTTTCTGTTTCTTCCCTATTTTAACATATGCATACATACCACGTGTGCATAAATCTAAATGGACCAAGCCAGCGTTAATTTTATTACTATGTTTCAAACTTTAGAAACATAGCAAAAAAGCATTCTATACCTGATATAAATTTAGCAATTCTTCAGATTTTGTAGAACCAGTTTCCCTCTGTTTTTTATGGGTGACTGAGGAAGACTGGGATAGAAGACTTTCTCCTGTAGTATGTGGTCAGTAACTCCAAAACAATACTAGGCCTTCATTAAGGTAAGAGAAATACATGGGGCAGCTTGGTTACAGTTGAATACACATTAGTGGAGAAATTACCAAATCTGAAAAGTTAGATTTCCCATTGACTAAATATTTTTTCACTAATTCTGACTAGCACTGGAATTGAAGATGATGCAGACAATATTTTTATTTACTCTCTGTTGTTACTACATTGAATTTATTTTTTTTTATAAATACACAGTGCATGAGGCAAGCCTTTCTTTATGAGATCTGCATATACGTAAAGGCATACATGAAGTGGGATTTAACAAAACCAAATTTTTGCATAGACTTCATGTACTTTTGGTAAGAAGTAACAAATATTATTGTTATATTCTGTATGCATTCCATATTATGCTTGTAACATGTAAAACCTGACATCTAATAGGTCAGAGTGTTGGAGTAAGTCTTGGCCTTTAAGCACAAACATCAGGGTTTTGAAACTTATGTCTCATTTTTCTGAGGGGTGAGCCCATGATCAGGTTACATCTTAATGTCATCACTAAAGCAGGGTGAATTAGCAGCATGTGTTAATTTGGAGGAAGCAGGATAGTCAACACCATGCAGGACAAGAAAAATAACTCCCTCTGATAATCTTTTGCATTTCATAGCTTTTTTTATATCAGAAAACCCCACATATAATTGATTCTTTATTTCAGTATACACAAGTCAAAAGTTCAAATTCCTCATGGAATTTGGCTTGACTAACCCCCTGCCTCACCCTTGCATTTCTTGCACTCTTGCTCTTCTTCCACAGAAAAAGTAAGCCAAACATTACAGGGTGCTATCACAGGAATTCCTAGCCAGCCCCTAAGATCCTGTTGGTGACACTAATATTTTTTTTCTTCCAAGATATGTACCAGTCTGTGTTCTGCAGGGATACTGCTGCTATCTATTGCTGAGCCCTTTTAGGGTCAGGACTCTTAACTGTCCACACTGGGTTGTGGAAAGCTGCTCATAGGGTCCCTATTTTAAATGATACAGAGCAGAAGTGATGGTGCTTTTACGTAATTTTACAGTGTGTTTTAATGATGTTTGCATATGGTGGAAATTTTAAATACCTGTCTCCCCAAAACCATACAACTGTCCCAAAATAATTAATGAGTTTTTAAAAAACTGCAAGCAAGGAACACTGAGGCTACACAGGATGAACTCAGAAGTCAACTCTCTATGTACACACTTATAACATCCATCTTCTGCAAAGCTCTTGGCTGGAGCATTTTATTACATGTCAATATAGTAATTCTAACATAGCATGCACGTTGGATAATGCTTTAAATAAAAAATTAAAGTCTGCTTTGTAGGATGCTGCAGAAGTGAGTATTTCTAATAATAAGCAGTTTCCTACTAATTCTCAGATTATGCAGTCTGAGATAATTCTTTTTTCTTTTTATTACTGAAGCACAAAATGAAGTCTATAAGAATGACTGGCCTTAAACTCGTAACTGCCATTCATTTCAGTCTGTGTAGCCCAGCAGACTGAGGGCTGAGAGCTATGCTTGCTTGCTGTTTTGTGAGTCTCTGCAGATGCATGTTCGCCCACTCTATGCAAACATGCACGCACTCTCTTTTTTTTCTTCTCACACTGCCTGGTGTATTTTCAGAATAACTCTTTGAAGACTTTCTGAACTGCTGGGTATGATCGTCTGCTTTTGTTTTTTTAACTGGGAACTTGTTTAGTCCAGTGTTATTTAAACAAGCTTATCTCTGATCAAAGTCTACAATCTGAAATTTGAACAGGGTAGGGAGGGTGGCTGGGTGGGTGAGGAAATCTATCAAGTTCATATTTATGTGTGTGCTGCTGCCTTAGCTGTGATCCTGCGGAGATACAAATGTATATTGCTTCAGAATAATCTTACCAGTATAAATAACTTCAGCTATTTTAGTAGAAGTTCTGAAAATATAATATTATTACTAAAATAAAACCAGTTTTAGTAAACTTTCTTGAAACTATTAGTGACCCACATATTCAGATTTTTGGTTTCTTGGGTTTTTGAAGGTTGAGCCGAGTACTGTGGAGTTGTTAAGTATAGCATAGACTTTGCTAGTATTCAAAGCATGCTAAATGGAGCACATATATTAATGCGTTTAGGGTTGGCGTTAATCTGTTTCACTGACTGAACCACAGACCACAGCAATAAAGCTAGAGAGCTTGAAGCAGTTTCTGGAGGTTTTCATTTAGCTGGTTCAGGAGAACTCGTTTGTGCAAAGTTAAAATTATATGGAATGAGATTGCAAGATGAAGCATGCATGCCACACCTTTTCATTATGTTCTCTCTCTTCCCTTTTTTTTTCTTCTTCTAAATATAACTTTGAGAGGCATTTCAGTTTGTTGTAAAGATGAACCTGTATGATTATTTTAGATTACTTGATTTTCTAGTCTGATTTCAAAATTCAAGTTTGCTGAGATTTTGTTCACCTAACTAGTAAAAAGAATTCCCTATATCCAATTCATGTGTCATGCAGTCATAATTTTTTCTTAACTTTTAGGATCTTCTTGTTGCAAAGTCTGAATGTTCCCTTTTTTCATCATTTTACAGCCTAAAAAGAAGCAGACAGAAATTTCTAGGCTACTTTAAAGCTTGTCCTCACTTTTTAATATTACTATTACACTCTAGTTAAACTTCAGGTTGGTATTACTGATAAAAGTATATTATATACCTTTTCTTCTACATAAATATTATATACCCTTTAATTGTGTTACCTAGTTTTATTGACTGAGGCTCATTATACACACACACACAAACACACACACACACATAGACAGACAGACAGATACATGCGCCTTGCACACACACATTCTGCTTTGTCCTATCTCAGTTACAGCGTAGTCCTATCCAGGGTCATTACAATGTACACATTACATATTTCTAGCAAACATGAAAATGAATAAAACGCAAGGAGAGATAAGCAGAGATAGATTGGAGCCTGCTGAGGAAATAAAAGACAGTAATCTTCCTGACCACTGGACTACTCTTCCTGGTTGGATTTAAGTGTTCTTTCCCGTTAGTTGCTGCAGAATGCTGGCTACCCTGAAGTGAAAAATTAAATGACTAGTGAGAAAGAAGTAACACGTAGAGGGACAATTAATTGGTATAACTCCAAAATGAATTGTTTCTGAAATGATGTTTAAACCAACATCGGCACAAGGCAAGAGTTCCTGGCCTGCGGCCAGCACCTAGTAGTGCATATTAGCACAGATGAGGAGTTCCTAAAAGTTAGAGAGAGGGAGAGGAAAGGAGGGGGAGAGAGAGAATGTGCGTTTTCACGGCTCACTCTGCATTTGTTTGTATCCTCCTCCTTACTGAGATTAGAGGAATACCTGTGTAGTGCTGCTTTATTATGATTTTTGCTGAGCCTCAGAATAGGTTCTGGTATATTTTTTAGGTGGACTGCCAGCTGCTGATCTCGCTGTTGACAGTAAAAGCAGATATGTTCCTTGCTCACTGCCATTAGCACTGACCATGACCCTTCACACCAAAACCTCTGGAGTTACCCTGCTGCACCAGATTCAAGGCACTGAACTGGAGACACTGAGCAGACCTCAGCTGAAGATTCCCCTGGAAAGATCGCTCGGCGACATGTACGTGGAAAGCAACAAGACAGGAGTTTTTAACTACCCAGAAGGAGCCACTTACGATTTTGGTACTACGGCGCCAGTGTACAGCTCTACTACTCTCAGTTATGCCCCTACTTCTGAGTCTTTTGGGTCCAGCAGTCTGTCAGGATTTCACTCACTGAACAATGTCCCACCAAGCCCAGTGGTGTTCTTGCAAACGGCACCCCAGCTCTCACCCTTCATCCATCATCACAGCCAACAGGTACCCTATTACCTTGAAAATGAACAGGGCAGCTTTGGGATGAGGGAAGCTGCTCCTCCAGCCTTCTACAGGTAAATGCTACAGATAATTTTTCTTTTTCCTTTAAGCATATGAACTGTAAAATTTGACTGTGGAAATCTGAATAGCCTAATCTTTTATTGTTGTATAAAGGATCATGTGATTTTAATTGAATTATCCACGATACCTAGACCATAAAAAAATACTGTAGAATAAACCAAAACTGTACAGTCACAGTGAGCTGTGACTGTAAGCTATAAATTTTGAAATGTGTACATAAATGAGAAACAAATTGGATAATGAGCATAAATGTTTCCTGGAAACACTTGAAATCATAATTGATTAGAGAATAGCAAACAGCCTCATTGTTGTAATGTACTAGAATTGCAGCCTGAAGTATACCAAAAAGACTTCCACCATCACACGTTTTTGGGTATGAGTAGTTGTTCAGCTCTTATCTGGTAATAAGTGTATTTTTCTCCTCTGGCTTCCTTTATGGTGTGAGAAGTGGCTCATATAGGAAGTAGTTCAGAAGCACAATATCCTTCCTAATCAAACTGTAGAATTGACTCAGTGACAGCATTTCAGTCAGTAACCATCTTCATGAGCTATTCTAAGAGCTGTGTACATAACCTGCATTTTTCATTGGAGCGTGATATATATTAACCACAAGTCTGACAAGATGCATTTCAAAAATTAAGTTTTTTTGGTATTTTTGTCCCTCAAATGAAGAGGTTTTTTTTTTTTTTTTCCTGGAATAGAAAGATAAAAGTATCTTTGAAGGGGATGAGTAATTTTCCTTGGTCTAAATATTTATTGTCAGTTGTGAAAACATTTACATAATTTTTGTAGTAAGTAGTAGAAATTGATAGAACTGTAGCTTGCAGAAAATACAGTCATGCACACCAATACTGACACTGTTAATATTTGTGCAGTATTAATAACATAGTTTTATATCCACTTAATCATTCTGGGCTTCAGGGAATCAAAGTAAACAGTTAGATGCGATTTCTTTTTTTTTTCCTAAACTCTGTATCTGTTTATTTGAGAGATGCAGGTGAGTTTGCTAGAAATGGAATGACTTTGAAAAAATAGAAGTTATTTTTTTCCTGTTGAGGGCCAGACTCTGCCAGACTTAATTGCACAATATAACGTGCTACTGTTAACAGTCGTGTATGTTCTTAAAGGCAGTCTAACTCAGCCTGACTTAGTAAAAAAACCCAAACAGATTATCACTGCACTTTTCACAAATGATTAGTCAGTTTTGGGGAGCAGATGGAATAAAGACTGGTGAAATGATAGATAACAGTTATGTCAGACTTGCTTATACAGTGATCTGTTAACTGGTTCAAACAAAATGCATTTTAGTGCAAACAAATATAATACCTCTAGGAAAAGTGAATGCATATCAGCGCATAATGATCTTGAGTAATTACCAGTGACTTGAAAGTGAAACTGCACTTTATGCTAAAGATTCTTTTTTTTTTTTTTCCACATGAGTCAGTGCAAAACAGTGGTGAAAAGTGTGTAAGTGACCTTAGATACGTAAACAGTGGAGTAGTGTTTGTGAAGTCAAATTACATGGGCAGAAAATGTGCTATAGTCAGGGTATTTTACTTCAGGAGGAATCAAAACCAAGAATCACCTTTTAATTTTAAACAGTGAATTGAGAGGAGACACTTCAAAATAAAATTAACATACTTCATTAGTTTTACTACTGGAACATGCATGTAAGACCAATGCTGGATTCCCCATTTCCTGATATTTCTGATCAAGAATGGGTGTCTCCCTTGAAGATGTGTTGTAGTCATATGCAATTGGTGAGCCTTAATGCAGCAGTAATTAGGTGAATTTATGATCTTGGATATGCAGGCGGTTTATCTCCACACAGTGTTATACAAATGATTTAATGACCCCTTCCAGCCATAATTCTGTAAAGCCATCTTATGTGTTAATAAGAAATGTGTATCAAAGTGATTATCTTTTGATGTGATTATCTTTTGTTAACAGGCATAGTAGTGTTGGAATTAAATTCAGAAAAGCTTTGTTTATTTTTCTTTTCATTTTGCAAGATTGTATTTACAAAATTATCACTGACAGCATGAAATATTAGGTCTCTATTCTTGTGTTTTGGCACAAATCCAACCACCCATAGTCTGTTAAAAATAATTTGACAAAATGTTCAGTGTCTGGGAAATATTTAAATATCTAATAATATTTTTAAGAATAACTTAAAACAAAAATATTGTAAAGTATGTATTTCCAGTTTGCTTTTTTCATTTAGCTGATCTCATTGGTTTTAACTGGTTTATGGGAGAAATGAGAGCATGGGGCAGTGTAAACTGGCAATGAATAAATTGATGCTGGAGATTGGAAGATGTCTAACTACCAAAATGGTGAGTTTCTGAAACAACCTACCAATAGGAGTGATAAAGGCAAAAATTCTCACACCAGAAGTCCTAACAGAAATTTAAAATGAGTCATGACTGGTTTATGATGTGGCTGCCTGCTTCTATAATAAGTAATCTAACCTCAGAAAGATTCCTCTGAAATTCACCTTTACCTTTCTGTGTAACAGAATTGTGCTACTGGGCTTGTAAACCAGAGATATTTGCATTGCATCGTCTTGTTATACTCTGGATTTGAGATGCAAATGTTGCATTCAGTGACTGAAGTGGCTAGGACAATAAATAATCATTGCAGGTTGGAGCTGAAATTATATTCTATTAATACTTGGATAAAATGTTAAAAATCTTAATTTACAAAACTCAAAACTTACTCTATGTGATAAGGAAAACCTTTAATTTCAGTATGCAAAATCATGCTGACTATAAACACATGTAGCTACATGTGTATTAATTCTGAAGTTATATTTTATTTCTTTCAAATAGCGTTTCCTTTTCCAAAAGGCTTTGTTATTGCAAGATAATGACAGGCTTCTATATCTAGCTGAAGAACAAAATGATACATAAAGAAAATAATGATTTTGAAAAGAATACAAAAATATACCAATCTCCTCCTTTCTGGGGCCTCTAAACCATGGGACATCAGAATTTGAGAAAAAAAGAAGGGGTTGTCTTTAACTTGATCCTTTTTATGTCTGACCTTGTGGCTGTTTTTACAGGGAGCCAAAGTAAAATACCTTTCCTTATCTTACAATGCTTGTATCTTCAAAAAAAGGGAGAAGACATAGCACTAATTATGTCTTTAAGTCCCTTCAAATCTCAGACTTTATTTTATTATCTAGATCATTTTTATAGTAGATTTTTTTATTATTATTAAAAGCTGACTAGTAGTTGATTAGGAAGTCCTGTACTTATGGTACAGTACACGGTACTTATAGTACAGTAAATTAATTGAAATTTTGTTGTTGTTGTTCTTAACTATTACATTTGAGTTCTGGTCATTTCTGGTTATTTCCTTGTCTTTTTTGGCAGGATTTTGTTCATTCAGAAGAGAGATCAGGAAGCCTTTCTGTAGCTAATTTATCTCAGTAAATTCCTACAAGCAACAGCAAAAATGAATCCTTTTTGTTATGCCAGTGTGTGATGTTCCTGTGTCAACCCCACTGGCATTGCACCTCTTGGATCTGAAGTAAAATCATGTCTGTATTTCAGGCTCTTTGTAGACTGTGTTTGGTGATGCTTCCAAGTTTGCCAAAAAAACATGTGAAAATGGACCGCACCTACCAGCTACCTGGCAAGAGAGTCATCTGACAGTCTATAATGAGGCACAGAGGCAGGGCAAATCAATGTATAAACAGAAATACCAGAATAAAAATAATTCATTGCTCCCTCACTTTCAGTGACCAGTTTGTGAGTATCTTCTAGTACTTCAGGCTCTAGATTTAGATTCATAAAATGAAGTATTCGTTTAGCTTTAGTCCCAATTATCATACTGAAGTTTACTCAGAATAATTTTAAAACTTCTGTTCCAATCAGTATTTTTTAACGCTTGCTGAAATTGAGAAACATTAAAAATGTAGATCAGTCTCTCTTCTGCTGTAATTCATAAATCCATTGGTTTGAAACATAGTTACTAAAGCTAGTATGTGTTTTTTTACCATCTGATTTGTTATGAATCTTTCTATCTGTTTATCTTGACTTCTATAAAAAAACCATGATTTTTTCCAAATTTTATAATTATAAGAATGTTACAAGGAATGAAAATTCAAAGCCAATTTTTTTTTTTTTTGTTATTTTCTACAAGGTATTCCACGACATGAAGTAGTACTGTGTAATGTAGGTGGTGTTTTGTTTTATGGTTTTTTTTTTCTAAAGCATAAATGTGTCCTGAGATCCTCCCTTGAACTGTTAGAGTGTTCAGGGGGTTTCTCGAACAGTTGGAGTGTTCCTGTTTTCAGAGCTTGTAGCAGATATGACACAGGACCTACTCTGTATCTGTACCTTTTTAGAGTACGAGGTGGATGTTAGTGAAGGTTCTAACACCTCAAATGGCATGTGGCGTGGACGACAACTTTAAACCTTCACATGGGCTCCTTTCTCAGTCTGTGGAGACACACAGAGGAAGAGGCACTGTGAACACATGCTTAGCTCTTTCTATGGTACCTGATTAAAATAGACCCGGTCCATTATGCTCTAAAAGTGCAAGTTTCTCTTTCTATACCACAAAAGATTGCTAAAGTGACTCATTCTGGTATGGGTATGTTGAAAGTTATGTGAAATTGATCCCACCTGTATGTCTCTTGTTTCTAAAGAGTCAAGTGGTCACCATCTGTAATCTCCCTTAAATAGACACTGCAATACATCTCTTGAGAGGAAGATGCGGAATTGACTCTGTGTCACTGGCCTTGATCACTCTTGCTCTGAGGCTATTGAAACAACAAACACTGCCGTCCATATCTACCCCGATAGGGAAAGCATTAGTTGCTGACACTCGCTCCTTCAGCAATTGCGAAGCGAACATCAAATGCCAGCAGTTTTTATTAAACCAACAACAAAGGCCAATCAGAGCTAAGGCATAGCTCCAAACAAACACAGAGGAGAAGAATCCTGTGACTGAAGTGCATCCCCTTCTTACAAACTGAGATTTTGGTAATTTGATAATTGTTGTCAGTGAAACTCTGAAACTAATTATGAGCTCCCTTGTCTGTCAGCATGGAGTTTTCTGTTACCTACTCAGGCATCAGAACTGAGAATAAGAGCAGAGATGCTGTCCTTCAACATTCTCATTTAAAGTGCTGCTTCCATTGCATTCATTATGAGAGCTGTTTGTGAAATTTGCTGTACAGAGAGGTGTCCCATCTGAGTTTGTATGCTATCCCTATACTTTTGGGTGGCCTTTCCAGTGAACTGCAAAGGGTCATAGTTTACCACAGCTCATTAGTAACCCTGACTAATGTGACACTGGGCAAGGCATTTCTGTTTTTCTGCCAAGCTCAGATTCCACTTGCTGGGAAGGTTCTTATATCATCTGACTCAAGATATTTCATCTTCTGGTGCAAGACTATGAACATGTGAGATACTGCTTGCCATATTTAACCAGTACATTCTTACAGTGATACTTGTTAGAAGAGTATCCTGAAGATACCTGTCTCTTCCTTGACAACCTATTGATAACAATATTGTTTCAGGAGTGATCTGAGCATTTTATTTTAACTTTTTCCTAGAAAAAGAAAATATGGTCCTCAGAAAACACAGAGCTTAAATATGACTGTCTTAAATATAAATCCTATTTCATAGATGTACAAAACAATTGCAGTGGCCTTCCAACCATTGCAGTGGCAGTCCTAACTCATGACTCAACAGCCATATAAATACCATGCCTCCCTTTTCCGAACGCATGGAAGCCATTAGTAAAACTAAAAAATAACAGTAAAGGTGGAAAGTCAGAAACAACTAAGAGTACTTCTTTAACAAGCTGTTGGTGACTAACCATGAACAGCCCTGCAAGTAACCATGTCCAGCAGGTGGAGTTTCAGTCTACAGTGATCATTGAAGAGTGCAGTCCCTCTTGAACTTGACAACGTGGGCAGAATATGTTGCATTCTGTTGCCACGTGCTGGTATCTCACAATGCTGCCAACTGTTAAATCTTACACGTCCAGGACCCAGGCAGCATCATCTGTGCAGAGTAATTGTTGAATGCTACAGGGGTGAGACTTCTCACTTTGAGGATGAGCATCTAGGCAGCACTGGGCTGCATTTAATGAAGATTGGGAAACTCATAATATGCTTTCCAGGTGGAATCCACTGCAGTTTTTACATACAATCCTCTTAAAATTGGAATACCTAATACCTATTGCTTTCTTTCTGTTTCTTTTATTTTATCCACTTGAAATGTAATTCAGGTTTGTAAGACAAGATCTATTCATTCATAAACCATGAAAAATATTCCAGTTTTTAGAAATGTACTTTTTTTGTCTTCAAGTTGATCAGTAAACAGATGGAAGCTTAGTAGTTGCTAACTCTAAAAATCATCATTTAATTTTACTATTGAAGACAAGTACTGATCTTTGGCAAAAAAAAAAAAGTGTCACATAATACCTTGCCATCTGTGTTTTCAGTTTATAAAGCTAGTAAGCCTTTTTAAAACATTTATTTTGCAGAGCTATCTTGATCAAATAGTATCTAGTTATTATTCAGTACCTTGTATCAGCTGGTGTCTGAAGAGAATTAATTTAAATAAGTGTCCCTTTGGTTATTAGCTTGACAATAAGATCCCCGTTTCAAATTACATATCAAAGAACCCTCGTATCCAGGAACCTATAGTGTTGGCAAAGAATACTGTGGCTGTGACTGTGCACCAAATATAGGTATCTTTGGGGAGCTAATATTACAAAGAACAGCTTTTTCTGTTTGTTTCCTCTCTGCAGTAAAATGATACTCCTCCCTCGGTCAAACTGATAAACACAAGCAAGGAAAAATGTATATATTGCCAATATATGAGCCACTCACTGTGGCTGCACATTTATTACCTTGCAACAATTTTGTGTGGTTTGGATTATTTTGAATTTATGGGTTGAAAAGTATTTATACCTTTGTCTTGCCATGCATTGAGAAAGATAATTCTAATTTTCATCTGCAAGGGTATCAATAAAAAATAAAATATGCAAATCCCAGAAACAGTGGTTCAGCAAAATATTAAGTATCTGAGAGCATTCTAATTAGATTCATGGAGATTCATTTCTATCATGGTGTGATAGAAACCAGTATAAAAGAACATAGCTGAAAGTTTTAATGTCAGTAATACGGGAACCAGTACAATTGTAGGAGGCACTTATTAAGAATATCTGCCAGGCGTATTTAAGCTTGAGTCAAACATTGCTAAAGCAGGTTACACATCGATAAGTTACTGTTTCTTATTGATCCAAGCAATAAAAAAAAAATAACAAATGAAATAGAAATAAACCTGATTCTGCAGAGAATTTTTTAAACACCCTGGAGCAAAATTCCATTTTAATTACAGACAGTTCTAGTAATGGTGCTTATTACTCAGTCTGCCTAGGTTTCCTGCTTTTTTCGTTACTTACGTTGTCTAATTTTGGCTCATATTTTCAGTGTTAGATGACTGTCTCAGGTAATTTTTTTTAACACTTTAACAAAAAAGGGCTTAATTTTCTAAGTAGCATGAAGGGAAAATAGTATTTTACTATATTAATGTATAAAAAAAGAAAACACCTTTTTCATTGGATAGCCTAGACATCTCTGTATTAGAGATACAGCTCTGATATTTGGTAGTTTGGGGATGCTGTTAAATCAGGGTTATTTTCCCCAGAAAACCTACTGAAATTTAAGTTACCAACTCTTGAAGCATCTCACTATTCACAGGGGAAATTTGTTTGCATTTGAGAGCTAAATGATAGGAAATTTTATGTGTCAGGCATGCTTCATCCTCTCTCAGTGATTATATTTTGACTCGATTGCAAAAGCATTATTCTCTGAAAAAAATACATGAAGTTGCTTCATTGCACAGCTGCATGGCTTTTGAACAGGACTTTGCCTGCAATTATTACTGTGGGCTGAGGCAACTTATTGAGAGATGAGAATCACAGAGTAATGGAAGTCTGAAGGGGCCTTGAGATTTTCTGGTCAACATCCTGCTTAAAGTAGGGCTAACTTCAAAGCTGGATCAGGTTGCTCAGGCCCTCATCCAGTTCAGTTTTGTAGATACCCAGGAACAGAGTCTCCACATTTGTGACACTCTGTTACAGGGCTGAACCACACAAGGTGTGAAAAAAACTTTTTCCTAATGTATAGTAACAATAATATTCTTTGCCCAACTGTGCGTGAGATGTCTCTTGTCCTTTCACTGTGCGCCTCCAAGAAGTGTCTGGCTCTGTCTACTTTAAAGTCTCCTATTATATAGTTGAAGACAGCAATAAAAACCTGTCTTAGCCTTCTCTTCACAAAACTAAACAACACCTCCTCCTATGTTGTTTGTTCCAGCCCCCTCCTCATCTTGGTGGCTGTCCACTGGGTTTGCTCTGATTTGTCACAGACTGTCTTCAGTTTGGAAGCCCCCAAACTCTAAGCAGTCTTGCAAGTGCCTAGGAGAGAGGAACAAGCTCTGCTGTCAGCATCATCTCTATGTTTCCATTAGTACAGCCCAGGATGTGTTTGGCTTTCTTAACTGACAGGGCACATTGTTGATTCCTGTTCAACTTGTCCACCAGCACCTACTGGTCATTCTCTGCAGAGGTGTTTTCCAGCCCCTTCTGTATTTCTGCAGTGGGTTATTTCATCCTAGGTGCATGGCTCTGCATTTTCCATTGTTGAACTTAATGAGATTCCTGTTGGGCTATTTCTGCAGCCTCTTGAGGTCCATTTGATTGGCAGCTTTGCTTTGCAGCTTATCCACCACACCGCATGCCTCCTGTCCCCCAGTTTGGTATTGGTCACTAATGTGCTAGGAGAGCAATTTCTCCCTTTGTCCCTGTTGTTAATGAAATATTTACCTCAGTATAGATTGCACAGGAGTGCTGCTAATATCTGGCCAAATTTGCACTGATGATAAAAACCCCTAGAGACTATCAGTTCAGTCATTTTGCACCCAGCTTATAGTTCGTCTGTGCAGCTTATATCTTGCTACACTGGGAATGGGAAACATGGTCATCTCTTCTGCTTTTAGTGTCCTTCTGCTTCATCTATGTTGGTTCTGAAGAGTTTGGAAAAATACACACCAGCAAAACCCTGTAAAAAAATGGAGTGAAAACAAACCAAAGCCTGCAGTAAAAAAACCCAACCAACCAACCAAAACCCAAACAAAAAAACCCCCACAAAAACCAAACCAAACCAAACCAACCAACCAAATAAAAAACCAAAAAAACCCACCAAAACCAAACAAAACCACCAAAACCCAAACCACAAAAAATTAGGAACATAGGAATCAGAGTAAAAAGGTGGTCTCATTGAAGAACACAGTGTGGCCAGTGAAGAAATCTGGTGGGTCTGGTAAGGTAGAAACTTTGAATGTCTGGTGAGGTGCTGTAGCAGGTTATTGTAAACTGGCAGACGGGACACAAATGAAGAAAAGAGGGAGTTGTCCAGTAGGAGAAAGTAGATATTGTATAAGGACCTGGAGAGTTTGGGGTGAACCAGAAAAGTAAAGTTGAAGGAGAAACTCCAGAATAAGACTGAGCTGGACATAAAGTGTGAAATTTAAAGGTACTTAGAGACTGAGACTTGGACTGTGGGCAGGGGATGTAAACAGGACTGAAACAGAGCAAGTGCATATTGCAGAGCAGAGGGAAATAAAAGGCAAACAGGTAATACGGAGCTGGGTCTATGTAGAACAACCTTCCTCCCAACAGCTATGTTCAGCTCTTGTATTTTATTCCTGTCTATTACAGATTTACCCAGGAGGTAATGGATTAGCCCAGCTGTTGATGCATTAAATAGCCCAAGTGTCAGAGGTTGGTACTGTAGACATGAGTTTCCATCACTCCTGAAACACCAGCTGCCAGTCAGAAGTACTCAATGAAATCTTGTTTTGGGTGTTGATTGTTTAATTTCTTTAAAGCTTTTGTATTTCTCATGAGCATAGGGAAAATATAATGAAGTTACATCATTAAGATTGTAACATCAGCCTTCCAAAGGCTGAAACAGAACTAAATTTGTGTGTATATATGTCTCTTTCTCCCTGATGTCCTAGCATGTGAAATGAAGATACTCTTACTTTACCACATAGGACCCCTGTGAATAAACATTCATTGCTGTCTGTGAAATGCCCAACTGTTATGATGAAGAGTGCTGTTGAAAATCACATGTGGAAATTGGAGAAGATTGTTTTCAGGCCAGGTTTGAATAAGAAAAAAGACGTGAGGTACATATGGACAAAGGTGAAAACATGCAAAATATTGAGTAGGTGCTCAGTCAGAGAGTGTGATTTTGGAAAATAACAATGGTATTACTAAACACAGTGACTGAAAAGGAGCAAATATGTTGTACAGGCTTACCACATAGCCAGCATTTTTCTCAGAGAAAAATGTCTCAGAAATATATTTCCACTTCAGTCCTTATATGGAATATTATGTTGAGCTACGTTGCATTTATTTATTTCTCCTGCACAAAAACAAGGAGTTAATGCACCATTTTTTTGTGTTCTCTAATTTGCTTCTGACATAAACTCTGAGGTTCATTGTATTCCTGAAGATGAAAGATATTACTGGTTTCATTTCAGCAAAACACTGAATAGCTTGCTCTTCAGAAGGAGACATGCATTTCAGTACAAAAATCAATATAAAATCAAGTACTAAATGCTGTCTGTACCCCCCTCACTTTTTTTTTTCTTTCCCACAAACATTTAAGAAAAAGCCTAGGCCAAGACTGCCTTTTCAAGAATATATAAACCATTGCTGTTAGCACCAGCTTCTTTATTATTTATTAAATGGAAGCAATAGGTATTATTAGCTTCAATCTATTTTCATGTACAACCAGTATTCTGACTCATACATGCCTTGTTTCCTCTCTCTCTAATTCACTTTGTTGTCAACAAATGTGGATTTGTCTGGAAATGGCAAGCAGCCTGAATGCTACATTGCCTATCAGCCTAGCCCTGCTTCTGTGCTGTTCCTCCAGGTTGTTCCAGAACTAAAACCCAGGAGAGCAGAGCAAAATGAGTTGCCTTATTTATTACAGGGGAGATACAGCATGAAATAAGTGAGAATACATCTCCAACAGCTCTACCTCACAACTTCTGACAAAAGTCATGTTTAAGTCACATAGCAGGGTAAAATGAATGGAGTCTGGAGGTGGTCTTTGTAGGGTAGACTTGTTACCATGTTGCTTAGGGAAAGTCTCCTTATTCCGGAGAAATTCCTCAGGTTTGTGTCTGCCTACTACCAGGTCGCTTTCTTATGACATCAAGGGGAAAATTTTAAAAAATAAGGACAAGATCTGTGTCCTATGGCCAGTCTGGAATCCCAGATTTAAAGTCAGAGTTTTTATTGTAATTTTACATCTGTGAGTATGAGAGATATTCAAGACTGTTTTTGTGAGAAATGAGACTTCTTAAAAAGTGTAATGCTAGACATAAGTTGCTCCGATTAAAAAGTGACAAATAAAAGTAAAATAAGAAATATGGATCTAAGTGAAAGGAAATACAGTGCAAGGGGAGAATGGACTTTGGCAACTCCATGGGAGTTATAAAACAAAGACCTTTATTACCGGTACGTCCCTTGGGTTATATAGACCAAGCTTCACTGATCACGCACACCAACAGTGATGACTGGATACATACAATATCCCACACGCTGTTCACACATCTAAATCTACTACATGATTGGCTGTCATCTAACTCACCCAGTACCCCCCACATCCCGTTTTTCTCTACTTTGCTCTGCTTTATCTTCTTCCTTCATTGCCTTTTCTCCACCATTCTTCTTCCTTTGCACTCTTTCCATGGTTCAAGGACAGTTCCTGATAACAGTCTCTGTTTTCTTTCAATCAAGATCCCACAATACAGTATTTCAGTGCTTAGTAAATCTGAAATTGCTAGCTTTACCGTACATCTCAGTCAGCATAGTCAAGGAATGGAGGTTTTATTTACTGCATACTGTGAATCATTAAGTTTATATCAGATAGTTCTGCAACTGTGAATTGAATGGAGTGTGCTGCCCAGGTTTTTTGTCTCTGATGGGCTCCACACTAAAATTGTCATGGGGAACAATTAAGTGAAGAGCTACTTTTGTTCCTCAGATTCACATTTTGGTATTATCAGCACTCTCAAGCTCTTTTCTTTGCCTGTTTAATGCTTGAATATTCCAAGGAAGTGAGGTGCTATGTTTCTACCACTAGACATATGCACAGATACTGTATAGAATGGACAAGTCTTGCACAAGGTGATGCAGTAAAAAAATTAATTTATACTTGCAATCAGAGGTTCTGACATACGTTTGAAATTCAGTACGGATTCAGATACACAGAACATCAGATATTAATTCTCATATTGTTAGCTGAAGTCTAATACTGAACTGAAGTAGCAGCCCATTAGAGAAGAGTAATTCTATTGAATATGCTTTTGCATAGATCTAATCTATAAGCCCATTTCAACAGAATTTTCTGACAAAAGAATTTGTAGTCATGAGAACATACTGCATCCGTAACAAAAGATTGAACTATTGTGATTAATTAATTTAGCAAGGCTACCTTATTGCATCCTTGTAGTTACTACAGAGTATTTTTGAGGGGAATTGATGGCTTCTAAAGAAAAAACAAAGTATTGTATCAGGAATCCTCCTGCTGAAATTGAAATTACCATTTTTTTATCTTATTTTTTTTTCAAAATAGTAATAACAATTGCTTAAGCTCTTAGGACAAAACTGGAGCCAGTTCAATTTTTTTTTGCCTGAGAATATGCCCTTTTATTTTTTCCATCTGCATATATAAATCAATGAGTTTAGTTGAGTTCCATCTGACAAGTTCGGTAAAATATCTCCGGTCTCCCTAAAAAAACCCCAGAACCCAAACCATTTGTTAGAAGGTGCTTTGAGCATGAATAAAATCTAAACCAAAACCTACTTGCAGGTACCTGTTCATACATTTTAAGTTCAACTAAGAGTTAATGTCTGTTTTGTGGTTTTTTGTGGGTCTGCAGAGCTGCATCTTATCAGTTGGGATGTACTTTATCTCTGTTTTCCTAAGTCTTTTTCTCATCTTCTGACTCAGTAGCATGTGCAGCAGCAAGCCTTCTCTGATGCACCATGATGCAGAGTTATATATACTTATCAGAGATTGCTGCTGTGCATATAGTTGCACTGTTGTTCAGTTCCTGTGGAATGTGTGCTCTAGACTGGAGATGTAGAGGAGCTGAGCTCTTGGGTAGGAATGCAAAGGGTTCTCCTCATTTTATCAGTGAGTGAAAACTGGAGTCAAGAATATGTCTCATGTTGTAGCTTCCACTGGGATTTGTAGAGCAGTACTGAGGCTAGAGAATGAAGACAAAATTAAGACATTTTATCAGTCAGAATCTCTGCACTGTTGGCTTATCTTTCTGTTTTACATGTTATACTTTCAAAGATAAACCATTTGAAACTAGTTTTGGATTCTGGATTTGGCAACAGACTGTTGGTTAGAATTATTTAGCTTTGTGATCTGTAAATCTGTAAAAATATGTAAGTGAAATCAAGTGACTATGGTTTCAAGATTGAGTATCTAATGCTACATGCTTGAATTAAAAAAAACAAGCACCTGAGGTGCTAGATTGAACCATATGAAGGAAGACGGTTCAGTTTTAAAGCTTTTATTGACATTCCAGAATATCTTTATTAAGTTAGAACAAAATTAAAACACAAACAGATCTAAGACCCAAACAAATCTAAGAATGGAGGCCTTTGGGTAATAATTCAAGTATCATCGTATTTGTCTTATAGAATATTTTTGATTATACTTTTGAATACATGGGCTGTTTGAAAAACAAGTATTAATTTTTGCTTGTATTTGTACTACAGAAAGCCTAGACAAGACCCTGGTGTTGTGTCCTAACCTGCTTCTCATTCAGATCGTTATCTGGAAAAGTAATGTCTGAAATACAAAGTACTGGAAACTTTTGGGATCATTTTGGTATGAGGAAATGCAAAATCTGTTAGTTTGTTTTGCAGAAAGGTGAGTTATAGCTGCTGGCTACTCCTTGGCCCCTAATGCCATGAGAGGTTGAGTGGCTGTCATTGGATACTGCCAGCCTTCCCAGAACAGATATGGGGAGAGATGTGTTGTAGTCAACTGCCAGCCTCAGCTCCGTTGAGCTGCTGCTTTCCTGTTGAGGTTTGTCTGGATCATCATGGGTTAATAAGTTTACCATGACCAGCCTAATGCAGAATATATATAGAACAGATAATACTTGTCTAGAAATGTGTAAGTAGGTGGTTTTTTTTGCCATAGGTAACTATTAAAGCATATTATGCAACAAACAGAAGTTGAAATCTGGGTTGGGTTTTTTCCCCTTTCATTTAAGAAGTGTGCATACCTGGAAAAGGAGAAAAAGTAAGTACACTAGTATTATGCGTGTCCCATATGAACAGATAAAAATATGTTTTAAAATGTCATGGCAGAAGTGCAGCTGTTTTGTCCATAATACTGTACATGTAATTCTGTGTGAATTTCTCTAGTAGACTTTTCCTAACTTTGTGATTTATAGGGCAGGAAGCAATTATTGTCTAACAACAATAAAAAGTAGGATTAATGATGTGCTATATTGTGACACCTCTGAAGCATTTAAGCTTATTCTCTATTGCTGTGAGGAACAAGAAATGACACAGATTTGCCAAAACAAAATGCATCTTCTTAATGTCTTGAAAAAAAAGTATCACCAACACAAAAGGCAAGTGCATAGATTTCTCACAGACCTAAATTTCTCACACATTTGCTGCATAAGTTACCCCAAAAATGTGTCAACAAGCAGTCAGTCTCTTGTGCCAGGTAATAAGTGATAAGACAAGAGGAAATGGTCCAAAGTAGTGCTAGGGGATGTTTAGGTTGGACATTAGGAAGAACTTTATTGAAAGGGTTGTTAAGTAGTGGAACAGGCTGCCCAGGGAAGTGGTGGAGTCCCCATCCCTGGAGGCATTCAAAAGTCATATGGATAAGGTGCTTAGGGGTATGGTTTAGTGGTGGAATTGGCAGTGTTAGGTTAATGATTGAACTAGATCTTAAAGGTCTTTTCAAGCCACAATGACTATATGATTCTATATTATGTGCAGTTGACTACATGAATATATTTTCTACCATTTATGATCCATGTTCTCTTGTACTCATCATATGCAAATTTATCTGTGGGCATTATCTGAATGAATAATTTAGCTACTTTGGATAATTTAGATAATGTAGATATGTAAAACTACTTACTATTTGGCTAGTACTGATGATTGAGACACATGCATATGAAGAAGGACCAAAAGATCTGCAGTCTACATCAGGAAAGAGAAGATACAGAGGAATGAGGAAAAGAATAGAGTACTGTTTTCAATCTACTATTTTAATACTTGAACTGTTTTAATGTAACCATTAGCCTGATCAACTGAAAGCTGTCACTGAAAGAGTTCTTCTCACGTCGCATTTCTGGTCATGATTCATGTGGTTGCATTTGTAAGTCAATGTGAACACACAGTTGGAATCCTCCCTTCATCAGCATTTTCTGTTCTCCCTCCTTGCCTCAAGTCTTGTGAACAGCAGTAATTTGCTCCTCTGGGCCTGTGTCTATGCTCAGAAATGATGGGAGAGCAAGAGTGTCCAGTCTGGCAGCAGTTTCCTGTTAACTACTTCTTGAATATAAAGAAAAATTACAGCCTTTGTAGCCTTTAACACTAGGTTTTCAAAAGTGATGTCTACTTAGAGAGGTGCTGAATGCTTTAGGCTTTCCTTGAAGGGAAGGAGAGATGTAAAGTCTAAGAAATTTAAAATCAATTTGAAAAACAGTTTGCCAGAGGAATCTTGAATTGTATCCTTTATATAACAATCTGTTCAGGATCTATTTCTTATTAATTATATTTTCTATTTCTTATACTTTCAACTCTGTTTTTAGCATATGTAATTTTCTGCTTCTGGAGATCCTTCATGACACATCTAACAACTAGGCTACATGCATTGCCAGTCTTCACTGCTCTGTTACAAACTCTGTGTTTATCACATGGGTTACTGTTCATTAATAATCAAAGAATGAATTGGCATGCAGAGTTGAATCCAGCACTTATAAGAGGACAAGTATGAATTAAGTACCTCAGTTGGAGCAATGTTTCTCCACAAACTACCTAGTTTTTGTGAGGCGTCATATTTCTGTGCATCCATTTTGCCTCCTCTTTTACTGAAAGGACAAACTAAAGTATGTTACTATGAGGTCTGTGTCTTCTCTACTAAGGTCCAGACCTCTCAAGATGGAAACGACATAATTTGTTATTAATTTTTCTTAACAGAGCAAGAAGAGAATATAACAAGCTACAAAGCACAGGTATTCTGTTGGCCTAACAGTACTAGAGTGGTGTGAACCCAACACAACCAAGCCATATCTGCAGGTGAAATGAAGCCCTTTTTGTATGCAATGACTGTCTGGTATGATGTGTTTTCAAACCAGCCATTTGTTTGCCTTCTGTCCTGCTTTCGTCACCTGTCTCTTGATGGGTGACACTCAGCCATGTGCTTTTGTCCCATCTATAACACTTGTTATGCTTTCAAGCATATGACTTTTCAGTCATATTTGAATTTCTGGGGTGCATATTCCTGGTACATGGGCATCAGCTAGGACTGATACCTGTGCCTTTTCAGCTGTCAATCAAGTGTTGCACCACAACATGAAGACTGCCAGTCTTGGACTGGCTTTCATCTGCAATTGGTGCAGCAGGTTAACTGTGGCCTGCAAGCAAGTTAATCTGCTTGTATTACTGGGATTGTGTGAGTCCCATGTACAGGTAGCTTGGTTTGATGAAACTGATTTAAGCACAAATGGGTCCATATGTTTAGGAACTCATTTTTCTTTCACTGGGCCTTAGACTGCACACTGTTAGTCCAAGGCTCTGTTGCTAGGATTTACTGTTTTAGGGAAAGAACAAGGAGCAGTGGATAAACCACAGCTTCTGGGGCAAGTATGTGCAGGTGTCAGATTTTCCCAAGTGCCTAGGTTCTTCCCTGTTGCCCATACTATGTCTTTGGGCTTGGCACCCCTGCCTTAGTCTTTTTCCTCTATTCTTGCTAGCAGCTAGCATAGATGGCTTGTAGATGGCCTGGGTGGTAAGCTCTTTGGGAAAATACTTTTGTCTCTTTGTGCTTTATATCAATTGGTTCTAGAGGTCTGCATGCACTTTGATGAGCTTAAAAGCACTACTTTAAGTAGTCTTTTATTTCACCAGGGTATCTATTCCTGTGGTCTACAGCCCTCTGACTTCTTTGTTGGGATCATATGTGGCTGTGCCACTGTTTTATTTCAAAAGTTCATTTTCAAATGCAGCATACTCCTTAGAGTTACATTTTCAGTTTAAAATGTCCCTTTAAAGAAAAGTGGCCATTTGAAATCACAGACTGGTTTAGACTGGAATTCTTAAGCAATGTTATCTAAATTGTTATGTTGTGTTATGCAATCTGCATTCCTATTTAACATATTTTTTTAAGTTATTGTAAAGGAGAACACATATATCTTTCAAGTATTTTTCTTTAAAAATGTCTTGTTTAATGTTGGTCACTGGAAGATTTTCATAGGTATTTAATGACGCTTTGGGTAATTGGTTAAGCTGCAGTCTTAATATGTGCATCTAAAATATTTGGAAAGAGGGCTTGCCCAAGAATGAAAGGAACACATGAGCCCATAAAAGTCCTATAAAGGCATGGTGAAGGAAGATTTATGACTGATTCCTGTGTTTTTGCTGGCATTTACCTTTGAAATAGTCTGGAGGTAAGTGAAGAATCTGACAGTGCTTCCTGAAACACCCTTTTCCAATCTATTGAGTGCATTTAACCTTTTCCTTACAGATGGTAGGATTGTGCTAGTTTAGCTGAATGTTAGAAAAGAAAAAAAAAATTTCATAGTGACTGAATAATTCTGAAGAATGTTCACTAGGAACAGTGAAGCCTGGAACAAAGACTTCTGGATGTGTTATACTTCTTATTCAAAAGGATGAACTTCAGCTTTTTCAAAAAAGCTATATTTTCATTCTAAGTCTCATATAAGAAAGGCAGTGGTACAACTTTTTAGCTTAGACTTTGAGACCTGGAATAAATTTACTGGAGATAGGGGTGACTAAATATTTTTAGAAGTGTGAAAGCTGTAGAGGATATGCACCAGAGATTGTCAGCTGAAGCTGGTGGTTTTTTTTTTTTTCCCATGCTTCTAGCTTTTCAAACATATATTATTCTTCAGATTGTTTATACTAAAGTAAGATGTCCTGTGTCCACACTTCCAAAATATTTGCCCACTGGGCCATCCACCGTCCACTTTGACACACTTGTGGGTACAGCTGATTACCACACTCAGGCCCCTGTTGTTTCTGTCTGCACAGCCACACACCAACTTGATGTGGCTGCCAGAAAATCCTTTCTGTGCGGTGCCTGGAAGCACTTTGTCTGTCAGTAGCATTTTCATCATATTTGGCATGCTTTTAGACAGTGAATTGAGGTTTTTCCTCAGTTTATATGACTCTTTATATACCAGAGTTTGTGGGATTGCTTAACTGAATGAAAGAGACAGTATCAGAGACAGGTAGCACTCGGACAAAACTGTGCCTGGCAGGATGTAGAAATGAGCAGAGAAATCCTGAGTAATTTGGCTGGTCGTTATTTTGGATCCTGGGGGATTGGATCAAAATATTTATTTCATTGTTGTTGTTTCTTAAAGAGTAAGAGCATCTTGTGGTCAGGAATTCAAAAGTTACATCAAAAGAATAATCTGAAGAGATTTTACTCTGAAGATAAAATAGTACCATTAATTTTTAAGTAAGCAAATGGTACCTGCCAGTTGTTAAAAGCAGCAGAGATCTGTAAATGGGCTATTTGAACTATAAGTACATAAAATAATATTTTTCTAGTGCTGCTTACAACAACAGCATCTGAAATATTTCTCAAATTCACTAAGAGTCAGAGCAGTGACCAGCCTTTGGGAAGGAGAAATCTAGTGCACAAATACAATAACCAAGAGAAAAA
>JAAGNO010024906.1:54706-65723 GCA_033439905.1 Ceryle rudis
GGGGGGGCGGCTTTTTTTGGGGTTTTTTTTCTTTTTGGTTTGTGTTTTTCTTTGGTAAAAATTGTCGAAAAGAACTTTTGGTCTTCTTTTTTTTTTTTTTTTTTTTTTTTTTTTTGTTATTGTTTGCCTGGATTACAAAGACAATTGTTGAAAAGGTTCTGCTATTGTATTTTGGGAATAATGATCTTGCCAAAGTCGGGTTACGTTGTTGCACTATGTTCTCTAGAAGGCTAACCCTTGAAATTTAACTGAAAACTGGGCAAAGAGTAAGCTGTTATTTTTTTTGTCAGGACACAGCATCAGTGGTCTGTGGTGTGCACTAACTAGCAGCCGAGTTCTGGATGAAATTTGAGATGTTATTTTGATTTAGCAAGCTCTGTGTCGTTGGGATAATCTTTTCCCAAAAAGAATTTCTCCTTGCCTCCTCTAATGAGTATTAGAGTTTATTTACCAGCTTTCATTTTCATTGTGTAAATGGAAAGGGATGGCAGGATGCTATTTCTGGAAAGGATGGGGCTAAGGATATTTTATTGCGGTTCACAATAGCTTGAGTGTGATGACTTTTCAAGGAAATCTTGCAAAACCTTGCTCAGGTGCTGCTAGAGTGGCAATGATTTTGGGAGTGGGGATGAGAAGCCAGCAAGGCCATCTTTAGATAAGTTTTGCTTTGTGAAGGTGTCTGTGTTAAAGGATTTATAGTCCTCTCTCAAGGTACCAAGGCTGTGTGCAGGAAGGCAATGGGAGTCTAAGTCAAATATGAAATACATTGGCATTATGGGCAGCTGTGAACAATGGCTTTGTTTCCCCAGTCTGTCTGTGATCCCTTGTAGCATGGATCCTGAGTGTGCTTACATGGAGCATGTTGTCTCTCTGCTTCTGCCTGCAGCCTCCCTCGGAAAAAATGACTGAGGATGGACAGAACCAGTCAGACAGGCTCCCTGCAAGCAGCAGAGCAAAATATGTCTGTCTTTACTGCATCTTCCTCATTAGTGTTTATGCATCTTCTTTTCTTTGGAGTGTACATTTGTCATGATATTTCTTATCTGTTCTACATAGGAAAAGCTTCCCCCCCCCCAGGCTATTTTTTCAGTCATTGTTAATTATTCTTATAATTTTAATAAAAATATATTTGTGAACTGAGACCTGATTGGAGTGAAGATAAACATTCTAAAAAGATTAAAATTTAAATTATCTGGAATGAGTGGTGAAGGACACTTTTAAGTATTTCTTTACTCTATTTTGATTTTACCTGTTATTTGAAGTGTTTTCTTGTGTATACAGCTAGGAAGCTACAGTTGCTTCAGTTAGCATGTGTGTGGAATCAGAAAATTAATACATGCCTGAAAAATATGTAATTGCTTTGGAACTGGAACTTTTTTCCTCTTTTTTTTTTTTAATACTGTTTTTTAAAGTGCTTTTTAGAAAAGGTAATTAAGAGTTAGACTTTATTTGTGATTTAATTGTACTTATGGATATGAAAATAATTTTGGGAAGCTTCTCTGATATAACATGCATATTTCTATCAGACTAGTCTACTGCTTTTAAAAGTATATTGGCAGTTATTTGCTTCCTTGTTGTTTTACTTCAAACATATAAACATTTCTCTAGTTATATAAAACTAAAAGTTTATTTTTTAAAAAAGCCACAGTGTGGTTAATTTAAAGTTATACTGAGAAGATGAAGTAGATGATCTAGCTGCAGGTAGGGGAGAATGAGGTCGAGAAGATAAGAAACAACAGCTTTGATCAGTGCTCACTAAAAGAAAAAGGCAATTAAATGAGGCACTGGGATAAAGCAAATTCAAAGGAAGATTCAGAACCTGGAGAAGAATAAAGAATTACCTAGGTTGGGGGAGGTTAGAAAAGGTAGTTACATGAACAATATATGTGTTGTATCCATAATGATTTATTAATGATATTGTTATAATCTTTTCACATTTTAATATCTAAAACATGCAAGGCTTTTCTCTACCTAGTTTGTTAAACTCATGTTGGAGAATTGTGACACTTTCCATTTTTCTCATCTCACCTAAGAGCCAATGCTTCACCATGTGTAGTTTCCGCTGTCTTTCACAAGTCCCAAGAAAAAGAAAATATTTAAATAAGTGTTAAAAAGTATTTGGTGTATACTGCTTGATGAAGAACTTCAGGTTTAAAAAATGCAGCTTTCCTGAATGATGCCAGTAGCAGTTTCTGTTGTCTGTTGTGGTGAAACCTTATGTTTATCTAATATTCATTCAAAGCTGTTTGGTGAAAATATATCATATATAGGGACAGAAATTATATATAGAAGGTTTTGAGGGGATGATTAGCAGCATCTGTGAGAGTGTCCAGATGGCTGGGGTTGGTAGAAAGCTTTTGGGTGTTGAGATGGATAGCAGCAGGAGATGTCAGGGAACTTTGGCTTGATAAGAGAATAGTTGAGCATATGTCATTAGAATGCTGCTGGGGAGTATTGATTTGGAGCAGAAAGGTGCTGTTGGTGCCAGATGCCTTGGTTCATCAAAGCAAAGGAAGTTTTGCTGCACTGGAGAAGGGAACAAGACAAAATTAGGTATGTAGGAACAAAATTAGGTATGTAGGAACAAATCTGAAAGAGAAACCTCTCAGTCTCCTAGGCTCAAAATCAGGATATGGTTGAGAAAATATTTGGATTCTGGGCAGATGAGCCACCTGTTACTAAACAGGTATTAACACATGCACGTTAAATGGATAATTACTCTGAACAGCAGTATTCTTCATGCATTAGCTTGTCTGATGCTGTCACACCAAGTTGTATTTGTCTCCTGGACAATTTGTAGTGGAGACTCTTACTGGAAATCTTGTTTTTGCAAGAGCTATTTGACTTCCAGGTGCAGTCACAGAGTTCTTTTGCAATTTCACATCCTCTTACCTTTTTGAATATTGTTCACCATGCCTGCAGCAGCTACCCATAATAACCCCTTACCAGATTCACTTGATGTGAATTCATTGCCATGTAGTGAATTCTACACTATAGATTTTTTTTTTGGTTTTCATTCAGCAGCATACTGCATGTGGGTTGCGTGCATGTCTATGTCTAGTACAAGTCTAGTAATATGTATATTACTAGAACAAAAATTCTTCAGCAACAATGTTTAATACCTTCTGACTATTTTTTGGGCTAAAACCAGTTAATATATTTTTTTTAAATGGTATTTAATGAGAATAGGGACTATTTTATTCAGTATTATATCTTTGACAATGCAAGGAAATTGCCCATCTCCAATTGGGCAATAATAATACTTGAAAATAGCCTGGTTAATAATTTAAGTGACTTGCAGATTCAAGTGAAAACATCAAGTAATTCTTGCCTCAGATTCTCAAACTACCTACTGGTACTGAAGTTGTGCTGAACCCTTTGGATAAGAGCAGGTACATAAAAAAGTGCCAATGTTTTGTATTCCTTTGCAACATCTCAAGAAAAAGTTATTAATTTACCAAATAGCTTATTTTTTCAAGGTACAAAGCTTAATAAACTCAGACTGATTTGTGAGAAATTCCCCTGTATCTTACTGGTTCTATATATTTCCAACTAGAACAGGACAGAAGGTGGTAAAATAATACATTTTTTGTCTATCTCAGTTCAAAACTAGATCTGCTCTTTTTTCTTACAGTCTGCAGGAGTGAATGAGACAATGTCACTGAAGGAATTATGCTTGTTTTTGCTGTTGACAGGCCAAGCTCTGATAGCAGGCGCCATAGTATCCGGGAAAGGATGTCCAGTACCAGCGAGAAAGCGAGCCTGGCTATGGAGTCCACCAAGGAGACCCGATACTGTGCTGTCTGCAATGACTATGCTTCAGGCTACCATTATGGGGTCTGGTCTTGTGAGGGCTGCAAAGCTTTTTTCAAAAGGAGTATTCAAGGTAATAAACTGTTCAAGTGAATGACCTTTACTCTTTACTCTTGAGGATACTTGAGATTGTAGCCTGAGTTCAGGACAATGACAGTTATTGTTTTTTAATTAACTGTGCTCTCCCGTATATTTTTATCTTTGTATTTGGTGAACACTTCTAGCAGATATATAGCATGTTATTTAGTCCAAAATCAATGAAGGAAAGAAAAGTTTCTCCTTGTTCTCTATGGTTTAGGTATGCTGGACCATGGAGGGAGTGAGAAATCTAATTTAAAAATCCATATTGGATCAAGATGAGCACTCTTTCAGGCTATGTATATCTGTCCTCTGTGATTAAGTTCCTATCTAAAAAAATTTTTTTTTGAGAATTCCCTGTCAGATGAAGATTAATACATGTCGATTGATTTATTATTCTTAGTTTAATGCTCCATTAGCAAGATGGTTCTATCCAAATCTAAACACCTTTAAGATGGGAGATGTCTTTGAGAATGAGTATTGAAAATAAATATTTTCTTGATGTCATTGCTTTGGTGGCAGACACAAATGCTGACCTGTGAACTATACACAGAATGGTTTAGTTCACAGTCTTGTCGTGGCTGAAAGTGTACTGTGCAAGGTTTCCAATGGAGTAAAGGGCATCTATCAGAAACAGTACTAATTACTGTGACAGAGATAATTCTTGATTTAAATGCCTGCCATTCTGTGGAATGGATATTTTTTTGCTTTGTTCAACATCTCCTAAACTGAATAAGCAGTAAGTGTGATTCTACTGAAATTTAGGTACCGTTCAGTATCCAAGTCATACTTTGGAGATGAAAATAAAACTGATTTGTTCCTTTCCAAACATAAAACTAGTAAAGCACTATGCTTTAGTTAGGTTTCTATAGTTTTTTTTAAATCTCCAGGTGATATATAGGTGCAAAGATTCCTGTTGCTCCTTTTTTTGAAGTAAAAATAGCGAGGAACAATTTTTGCCTCGTATCCCAAGGTCTGATTATTACCTGTTTTGTTGCATGACTACCACTGAGGTGAGTTAAATGAGACTTCCAGAAATCAGCTCAGAATTTTTCCCACCCTAAAGAAAAAAGTGAATGATTGACTGTGGGGTAGACATTGATAAAATGTTTTGAATGTCAGTGATTAGTTAATAGTTACTTGTATTTCTGCTTTTCCAGTCTTATTGTTGAAATGATTTTTTGAAAAGAGAGTGGTTACAGCCAGAGGCCCATAAAAAGCAACACTGTGGGGAGAAAGGGTGAAATACTTTTCTCTTAGCATCAGAAGGATTTACTTAAAAAAGTGATGTAGGAAGAACAGTTCCCTTATTGATCATTTTGTTTTGTTTTGGTTTTGCTTGCTTGTTTGTTTGTTTGTGGTTTTGTTTGTTTTTTGTTTGTTTTTCCCCTGACCAAATCAGACTCTATTCTTAGAATTTTGAAATTCTGTCCTTGTACTCAAACTGACCTAAGTCAGCAACAAGTGAAAAATGAAATATTCTTAAGCAAGAATAAGAGTTAGTTATCAACAAATTGTACAGTACAGAACTTCAGCTTTTGGCCATTATGGAAGAAGAAATGAATCTGACTGTTTTGTTGAGTTCTGTGGTTCTGTCAGCACTTGGGGGATTTTGCCCTAGTACCCGTGTTGACAAGTGTTGTGGTCCTCTACAATGGACCTATTGCCTATATCTGCTACAGAACATGCTGATTAGTAAATTTAGTTCTTGCTACCTTTATATACTTAACATAATTTTAAAGTAAGTAAGCTTTAAAAATGTAAAGCTTAAGTTTCTAGTGAGCCATAGATGGCCTTTCTTGATCTTTAAGTCATGTTTGCTCTAATTTAAGCCCATTACTTCTTGCCCTATCCCTTGTGGGCATGAAGAAGGCTTATTACAACAACCTTTTACATAGTTGAAGGGGGTTATCTTATCTTTCCTCAGATTTCTCTTTTTTAGACTAAACAAACCCACTTCTTTCAGTAGAACATGCTTTCTAGACTTCTGATCCTGTTTAAACTCCTCTCTAGTTTTTCCAGTTGATCTACCTCCTTTGTGGTTAACAGCTATTGTAAAAAATGAAATCCACTAATATCAAGAAAGTAATTCAAGAATATGAGTACTCATGAAAGAATTTTGATCACTTGAAGTCATAGGTATCCAGTCTTGATGAACTAATGGATTTTTTTTAACTTCCTACTGGATCTGGAAGAGATCTCTGCCTCAGTATTTACATGTTCTCATTGGACATATGTCCAATTTATGAAAATGACATCAATTCTTAGATTGAGAATACAGGAGAAAACATGACATTTACCTTGCACATGATGATAACTTTAAATAGGTTATGATCGTGTATCTAGGAATGAATGCTAATAATGTGTAGATGTACGTGTAGAAGAATATGTAGATTAAATAATATTATATCTGTATTGTATGTATGATATAGACTCCTAAAGAAGGGACAAAAATTTCCTAGGCATCATATGATGAAACTGTATGGAGGTACACAGGACTTCTTTGTATAAGCAGAAGTAATACAGTGCTTTCAGCAAAGACGTTTGTTGCTGTTAATGCTGTGTCTTTAAATGCAAGACAATCATGCTACTTTTGTGGGTTTTTGTCCTGTATTTCTCAATACATACATAGATGCAGAGATGATTGGTAATTTTTATATGTCTTATCAGAGATTTCGTAGGACAATTGCTATAGTGAAATTTGATGTTCTTAATAGACTGTAGTCAAACATTCTGTGTGGTTCTTAATAGAGCCATGGGAAAAATGAGTACAGACATGAACAATGAACAAGCTGTCTGGAGTAGTCCTTTCCCATCCCACTCCGTGTGTCTGTTATTCTCAGTGATATGTTTACTCACATAAGTATATAATTAAACTTTCTGAAAACTCACATCTGCATTGGAATTTACCTGAGGTGGAGATGGATTGCTTCATTTTTATGCAGGACAGCTAGAATGATTCTGGAAATATTTTTTGAATTTTAAATGTTGAGCTGTTTTTCCTTGCTGTCAAACAGTTAAGGCTTAAAAGGCAACCTGAATTAGTAACTGCATCTCAATATCTGTAACCACTTAATTTTGTTTAAACAACAGATGGTTGGTGGAAAATCTCAACTCCCTTCTTAAACTGCCCATGTCAGTCTATTTTGTTATTTTATGTCCCAAAAGTGATTTGGGACCTTGTTTAGAAGACTCTGTGCAGACTAGTATTAATGTGTAATGTTTCATGGCAGAGAAAAATCATATGACACTAAGAACACTGTGTTGCTTGGTGATAGAAAAGTGCTTTAGTCTTTGTCCAGCATGTGTAGCCTTCAGGAGTGTACTTGGTCAACTGACTTGAATCTAGAAGCATAACAAGCAGTCACATCACAGCACACTGTACTTCTCTACTAAAATATTTATGGATTTTAAGACCAAAAAGGGCCATTAGATCATCAAGTCTAGTCTTTCAATATAAGCTTTATATGCTATCCATATACAAAGCCCAGTAACTTAATGGAGGTAAGTCTTTTAGAAGACACCTAGCCTTGATCTGTGGGTTCAAGAGCTTTCTTACAATTATTGATTATTCTAATGATTTGTCCTTCTATCTGCTTAAAATTTACCTTTTTAATTTGAATTATTCTGGCCCTGCACCTTTTCTGATCCCCTACACCCATAGCAGCCTCTTTAAAATTTAGATGCCAGAACTGGATGATGTATTTCAACATCAGCCTTACAAATGCCATTTACAAATTAAAAATCCTCTTGTGACTCATACATTCTTCCCCCCTTCTTCTAATTCTCTTGATTTTTGGATAGCCACCAAAGGGTGTGGGACAGCAAGGAATTACTCTTACCATCTCTGACAAACATCCAAAAGATACCTACATCTTTGGGGAGCACTAGGGATTCAGAACAAATGAGACATAGCTCCTTACCCTGGAGGATATCTTCATCTCAGAACTGCTGATTTTAGAAATTCTCAGCTCTGTTTCCCCAGTTCTTTCATATGACCTTCTGATGGTTTTCAGGTGTACCTTTTCTGCCTTTTCCCACAGCTGTATACTCCGGAATATTTCACAAATATTTAATTAAGAATCATTGCATGATGGGAGGCAGTACCAGACCAGCAAGAAAAGGCTGGCATCTGAGAGTGAGTGAATAGCTGTGCTGAGGGAATCCAGAGACCTGCAATTAATGTCTTGATCACAGAGTTACAGTGGTGTCCAAAGTGCAGGAATTCTTGAAGCTGGGAAGTATTTTAGTTGTGTGGCTTGAACATGGATTTTATTTAACAGTTATGCCTTCTGACCATCATGTAAGAAAATTTTGGCAGTAGACAAGTGTTATCAATTGTTTTAACTTCATAGGGATAGAGATGTACTTTGTTGAAAATATGTAGCTCAAACTTTAATGTTAGGAGTGCTGGTAATATACACACATTTTTGTCTGAGTTGGAGAGAATTTCACAGGTAAACATGCCTAATAAGTGGGTGTTTAGGTAATGCTGCAGTGCAGCAGTTGCAATATTGTCAATATGGGAGGTTTCTGAGATCTTCCCTTTAACTTTACATTCTTGTATTCTGTGTTTGTGGTATTTTTGTAATCTGTGAGATAACAGCTGCAAATGCTTTTAGATCCTGCAGCCAAGAAAACAGATACTCCCTAATAAGACTGCTTGTACACTGATTCTATGACTTGTCAGCAGAAAGAGCAAAACTACAAAACACGGACCTAAGTGAGACTAGCAGAGATAATCACAGCCAAAAAACAGGGGCCTGCAGACTGGTATCTAGTCTCAGGGTAGAAGAAATACAGTTCCACTTTGAAAGGTAAGTGACTCTTGGAAGTTCAAAGGCTTGAAAATATGTGTTTGGGAAGTCATAGAATCATAGAATGGTTTGAGTTGGAAGGGACCTTTAAAGGTCATCTAATCCAACCCACTTGCAGTGAGCAGGGGCATCTTTAACTAGATCAGGTTTCTCAGAGCCCTGTCAAACCTGACCTTGAATGTTTCCAGGGATGGGGTATCTACCATCCCTCTGGGCAACCTGTGCCTGTGTTGAGCAACCATCACTGTAAATTTTTTTTTTTTCCTTTTATCTAATCTAAATCTACCCTCTTTTATCTTAAAGCCATTACCCCTTCTGTTGCAACAGGCCCTGCTAGAAAGACTGTCCCCAGCTTTCTTATAGGCCCCCTTTAAGTGCTGAAAAGCCACTCTAAGGTCTCCCCAGAGCCTTCTCTTCTCCAGGTTGAACAACCCCATCTCTCTCAGCCTTTCTTCATAGCAGAGGTGTTCCAGCACTCTGATCACTTTTTTGGCCTTCCCCTGGGCCAGCTCCAACAAGTTCATGTCCTTCTTGTACCGAGGACTCCAGAGCTGGACACATAACTCCAGGTGAAGTCTCACAAGAGTAGAGTAGAGGGGCAGAATCGCCTCCCTCAACCTGCTGGTCACACTTCTTTTGATGCAGCCCATGATACAGTTGGCCCTCTGGGCTGCTAGTGCACATCGCCAGCTCATGTCCAGCTTTTTATCCATCAGTACCCCCAAGTCCTTCTCCTCAGGGCTGCTCTCAATCCTTTCATCCCCCAGCCTGTATTGATACTGGGGATTGCCCTGAGTCAGGTGTAGGACCTTGCACTTGGCCTGGTTGAACTTAATGAAGTTCACCTGGGCCCACTTTCCAGCTTGTCCAGGTCACTCTGGATGGCATCTTGTCCCTCAGGAGTGTCAATTACACCACTCAACTTTGTGTCATATGCAAAATTCCTGAGGGTGCACTCAATCCCACTATGTCATTGATGAAGATATTAAACAGCACTGGTCCCAATATACACTCCTCAGAGACACCACTTGATCACTGATCTCCATCTGGACGTCAAGCTGTTCACCACTGCCCTCTGGATAAGACCATCCAGCCAATTCCTATCTACTGAAAAATCCACTTATCAAATCCATCTCTCCAATTTAGAGAGAAGGATGTTGTGGGGGTCCGAGTAAAAGGCTTAACAGAATTCCAGATAGAAAACATCCATATCTCTTTACAGGGTTTAGCCATCATTGGGGCTGCTCTAAAAGCCTGTAGTCAGCCAGATTCTTCTGAAACTTATTTTGATTTGTTTTTGTGTTTTTAGTAGTTTATCTCTAGAGCCCCTTGAGTTAAACACATGCTCTGATCATTGTCTCCTAATGTGTATTTTTAATATCAGCAGTCTAAGTAATAGTGATCTTGATTCAGAAATTTGGGTGTTACTGAAAAGCAAGTCAATACCTCTTTTTTTCCTAGTATGGCAGTTTTAAATGTGGTACCTCTCCAGTGAGTTTTAAGTGCTGCTTTGACATGGATGTAGCAATGACTTAATATATTCACATTAAGATACTTCCTTATTTTCCATGGTCTAAGCAAATCAGAGGGCTGCAGTGGGCCTTGAGCACTACCTTCATTTCTGTCCTGTAATAGGATCAGCTCTTGCCAACTGCTTGTGTGTGTTTATTGAACTCTTTCTTAAAAACCTGTAGCCTGATCCAACGTTTTATTCTCCTTATCTTTGAAGGCTACTATGAAATTTGAATATTCCTTCCTGCAGGTTAAACTCATCACTTATTTTCCTGTCTATCTTGCCACAAAAAACAAATGGTGTTTAAACATGGAAGATTGCTATCACACTTTGAAAATCAAAATAAAACAAAGCTGTTTTACCTAACCTGAAGAAGCACAGTTTATTCAACCTTTTCTCATGGGTTTTGTTTTCTAGACCTCTAATCTTCCAGTTGCTCTATTTTTGAGATTCTCCACTTGGAGATATTTTCTTTTATTTTTTTTTATTTGTTTTTTTTATGCATTATTTCCTTCTATATTATGCTTTACAAGTACTGAACAGAGTAATAAGGTTACCTTGCAAGCCCAGCTGGTGGTATTTGTCTGTATTCATTACACTATAATGCCTTATTTACAAAAACATAACACTTTTCACTCATAATCTGTGTGATGCATACTCAGGCATACTTTTCTAGAGAAGAAACCACTTCTTTCCTATCTTTTTTTTTTTTTTTTTTTTTTTTTTTCCGCCTTACATTTCTTTTCCTTCTCTTTTTCCTTGTGTTTTCCCTTTGCTTTTTCCCGTTTTTTCAGAT
>JAAGNO010024907.1:580-56311 GCA_033439905.1 Ceryle rudis
AATTTCCTCAGCTCCTCTTTAGATAAGTGTTTGGTGTTAACCTTGGCTTCTGATGTTTCCAGCTCTGATAATCAAGTTCAATTTCTTTTTTTTTTTTTTTTTTTTTTTTTTTTGTCCAGGGGAACCGATAAGTTTCACGGATTCCACGGTAAAAGCTTGCTCTTGAGTTTGGTGTGGATGGGTAGGAAGGAGGAGAAGTGTAATAGGACTTGTGCTGTTTTGAAATTACATAACTGCAAACTTCAGCTGAGACATTCATGAGTCTTGTGTAGGTTTGAGTGTCTTTGCAAAACTATTTCAACAGTTCCTTTTTTGGAAAGCTTCAGGCAAAGCTCAGGTTTGTTTATCTGGATCACATTGCTTTCTTCCTTATTAATTTCCATTTTACTATGGTGATGTTGCCAAAATTGCACCTAATTATTCATAGCAAGGTATTATGTTTCCATGTGTTGAGTATATTTGTTTGTAATATCACCCTTAGATTAACATGGAGGGTTCCACACTATAAGATACTGATCGTTACATGTGAAGATTTCCCAGCCACCCACACCCCGTATTCCTGCTCCACCTTGACCTGGGGGCAGTGACCAAGATGACTCTCATGGGAGTTTGTGCTTCAGTTTTTTGACAGCAAACTGCCATTCTTGCATAAATTACCCTGCAGTTATTTAACCAGAGACTCTGGCCTACTTTGGGGCAGATTCAAGGAGCTTTCTGAAACCTTTCTTTTTTTAATGTGGTCTGTTTTTCTTTTGAAGAATAGAGTATGGGGTCCTTGGGGATTTTTTTTTTTAAATGTTGCTTCCTCTGTATATTTTGGCACCCCTGCAAGCTTCCCACTGGGAGAATTAGTTTGTCTCTGCCTGGCCTTCACTCTGTTTTGAATTTTAGTTCTGCTAACTCCTGAAAATACTTCTTTCCCTATTGAGTCTTTTTTTGGGTACAGATGGGAAACCTTGAAACCCTGGGGATCAATTTCAGTTAACAGAAAACAAGCACTGCGTAGTATCTCTGTCTAAACGGTGGTTCTGTTAGCATGCAGAAGTGACTTGACTTGGATCGTGTCGATGAAAATTTGCAAGGCAAAGTTTGATCTTTATTTGCATCTTTATTTTTAATATTACAGTTGTATCAAATAGTGCTTTTGATCCTGAAAGACCCTAACTGCATGGGAAACGTTTTATCTCATTACAGTATATAGCGTGAACTTAACCAGGCTGGTTTAATTTCAGTTTGTAATTGCAACTGATAAATTGATCAGAGAGAGACTATTGATCTGGAGCTTTAACCTGTGTTCCCTGCACAGGAGTGCCCCAATTCCCTGGTGTTTCTTTTCCAGTCCCTGCCTCATTTCAAGCCTCATCAAGCTCTGGGGTGCGTGCACACACACGCACACCCAGTCTCTTTCATCTCTCAGTGCTCTTGCCAGTATAAGCAGGCTGTGCTCTGCTCTGATCCCCTCCTGCTCTATGTGCCGTGGCCTGACCCAGTTCCCAGTGCTTTACTTTGGCTCAGTGTCAGCCCAGGAGTTCCTGGATGTGGGTTAGGTCCTGCAAGGATTTCAGTTACCAGCTTAGACGGTAGCAACGTTACCAGGTTAAGTTAATGTAGAAGAAGGTTTGTTTGTTAGAAAAGACATCTATGTTTATCTTCTTGCACAGTTTGTATTGCTTAAGTAATACAAGCTGAGCTACAGGCAGTTACAGTGAGTTTAGGAAGGGATTGCTTCAGAGAATTGCAAGTACGTTACAACTGAATAAACCAATAAAATGTAAACAGGCCCTAAAAGAAAAATGGACACTCTGTCATCCTGACTACCACTGTGCTGTATCTTTAACTTTTTTTTTTTAATTCAAAGAAACTTAAATCTACTGAGTGTGTTTGGAACATAATCTTTTCTTCAACCTGTTTATTGTCCATTAAGGAGAGAATTGATGGCAGGAGTCACAAAGATTTGACTAAAACTGCTTTTAAAAAGTATTATTTATACAGTGAGTGGAAAAGGAAAATTACTTTTTTTTTTTCCTGACCGTGACAAACCTCCTTGTTTTAGCTGTGAAGTAGGTCTTAAAAATGTCAGTCTTCAACTGTCTGGAGAGTCGGAGTGCAGTGCACCATTTGAATTCCTGAATATGGTCCCCAGGATGTCACAGTTCAGTGTAAGGACCTTTCTGATGGGGAAGCCAAATATGTAATGTAGATATTTCTTAAAATTTACTCAATGTGCTCTGTGTTAAGGGGAGGATTTTGTCTTGTTCCTTCCAGTCTTTCGGTGTAATGCTGTTGGAATCAGGACCCTCTTCCACAGACAGTATAAATGTGCTTGTGTGCTTCCATCTAAATTTGCAACTAGATCTCAAAACCTTGGGAAAAAACTAATATATCCCCCAAATCAAGGAGGGGTAGGAGCTGCTCAGAGAGAAAAGTTACCATGTTAATCTGCACTGTTTAATGTCTGCTGGTTTAAAACTTCTGCATGCTACAGCGTGGGTCTTTATTTGTAGTAATGTTCAGAGGTACTGATTTCAGTAGAATTTCTTTGCCAAAACCCTCTATGTCCTGCATGGGAAGGACGTTGCTGAATATCGTGCTGGTCTATTGCTGTGTGAGTAGAGAGAGCAAGAAAACCACTCTGCTTGGAGACTTGTGTCTGTCCTGTGTATACTCTAGATCTATTTCGTATTTTTGATGCAATCCTCTTAAAAGCTCTTAAACTGGGTCTAGTGCTGCGTTCCCAATGTTTGTCTCAGTATGCAAGCCAGCTGTGGGCTTATGTGGTACATCAGCATGTTCGAGATGGACAAGGATTCTTGTAGTAGCTTTGGCGAGTCAGACACTTGCAAGTTGGCAAAGTGATAGGAGGAATAGGTGATACGTGACGAGCATTGAATATTTGCTGGAGACATAATTCTGTGAGCGGCTGTGATAAAAACAACTGGTGCAAAGCTTAGTACAAAGCCCCACATCCGTGCTAGGGTGAACACTTGGGATTTCTTGCTGGAGACATTGCTCGCAGACAGGTTCAGTTGGGATCCGTTATTGGACGATTGATGTCTGAGACTGTTGTCAGACTTTTGTAAATACGTTTTTGAGGTAGGAACTGAAGTAAGCAGATGATGATTTTTGTGGATTTCATGTAAACAGGGATTTTGAATTGTGTCGGGGAAAGGGATGTGTCCTTCGCTAGACTTTATGGACTCCTTGAGTGGGGTGTTGCAGGCCCAGGAGCTTCCAGCCGTCCCATCTCACTTGGGATATCTTTGTCACAACAGTAGCCTGCAGTTGGCAAGGGCTGTGAGGACTGATTGCAATGTTGCTGTGACATGTTCCGATAGGAAGAGGAGATTGTTAACTATAAAACAGGTCGTAAAAGTGCACTTTTCATACAAATGTGAAATAAAATGTTTTTAAGCTTACAGTCAGTCTGTAGTGCCTGATATACTGGGAGACTAGCAAGCTCTGTATTTTGGATGAAAAAATTTCCTGGTGATACTATAATATGTTTACTGTGATGACAGCAACCTGCATCCCACTTCCATTTGTATGCTGATTACCTGTGAGGTGAGGAATAAAATGGCTCCATTTGCTGTAAATCTGGTAGATGATAACAGGGAGATGATGGCTTGTTAGGCAGCAATGGTGAAATGAGCTGAGATTCAAGCATCTCTCAGTTTTAGGGCAGTAGTTTAGGAAGGCCTAATATAAAATTAATTTATTACCTGGGAACAGAATTTGTTTTCTGAGTTTTTGTTTGTTTATTTTAGTTGAATGTAGTTTTCCAAACTGGTGAATCTTACCAGAATAGTTTCTGTGATAAGTTCTGTCCTGTGGTTGCTCTGTCTGTGTAAGCAGAATGGAGCAGGCCTGAAAAGTCTGAGTGTGAGATCTGCTGTGATGATAGCAGTGCTCTCCACTGCTGTATCCCCTTGTGGAACCTAATGATGAGTTTTATGAACTGGTAGTGAGCCTTACAGGTCGTCACTGTTCAGTTGTCCTACCTGCTGCAGACTGAAGCTGTGGATGGTACAAGGCACTATCTAAACAAGTATTTAAACTGTCATTTTCAGTGTTTGAACTGGAAAACAGTTTCATTAACAGCAGATAGGTTTTGAAGACAAGGAGGGAGAAAGATGTCTCAATGGTTGTTCATAGTTTTGGGCACTTTTGTCCGTTCAAGTATTAAAGCAAAACTCTTCTGCTCTAGCAAGAATCATGGAGTCATCGAGGTTGGAAAAGACCTTTAATATCACTAAGTCCATCCAAGGCCTCGTAACAGGATATGCTAAGATGTAGAACGGAATATTTCAAGCAAAACCAGTTTTAATAATGTATTTTAAGGGATCTCTAAAGTGAAACATTGAATGACAGATTGCCCTTTGTCTGAAGTGTAAGTAGATCATGGCTGGAGGTAATTGTATAGTCAGACATTAGTATAATCAGTTTATCATAAATTTACTGCCTGCTGAAGGATTTTTGAGGGGAGAGCTCGTGTGTTTAAAAAAAAAAATAAAATTAAAATGTAAATAGCTTAAATAAAATAAATAAATCCTCTAAACAACAAAAAAAAAACCCATAGAACTTGGCAAGCACCTGGGCAGAAAGCATTTAACTAAATTAGTATCTCTGATAACAAAATTCTTATGTGATTTACCACGGACTGACTATATATCCAGATACTTGCTTATTTGACATGTAGAAACTTCTTAAACTGCAATAACTTGATCATGTGTTTTTTCATGCAACCTCTTGTCCTAGTAAAACTGTCAGATTAAAAGGCCTTTTGAGCCAACCTTCCATTGCATGCAGTGTTGGCTATCAGGACAGAAAACTCCTCTTAAGAGAGAAAATGGTGTAATGCTAATTGATTTTGGTGTGTGTTTGTGTTTTAATTTGCATGTGGGTGGTGTTGAGGCAGTGAAGAAATTTCTAAATGGAGCCGTTGGTGTCTCTGCTTGTTCTTGTCCTTAGCTGCTTGCACAGATACCCCACATCTTGATTGCAAAGGAGTCTGTAGAATCAGATACCTAATTTAGCTGCAGCTTATAGAATTACGCCTTCTGAAAGTTTGAAAGGAGTAATAGGTAGTTCCTGTTTGTGTGAGAAATGTGTTGAAGGACTGGGGAATCATGTGGGTGGATAATCCCAGATGAACAAAACCAAAATGAAAGCAATTTGCGGGAGGGTTGCTGCTGAGAACTTTTTCCTTAAGCTGTGACCTAGAGAGCTGTGAATTTGGGGCATGATTAAAACATATCCAGCAAAACTGCTTTTTGTGTGCGAGTAAAAAGTTGTGTAATTTGCGATGTCACAGTGGACAGGGAGCTGAGGTAATGAGTGGAGGGAGGGTGATGTGGTCGTGAAACTCGGCTAAAGTGATCTCTGTACTGTGAGAATGAGTTTTTAACCCACTGTGTGAGATCATTTAGGATTAGGGGATGATGAATTTATAGCAAATCAGGGGAGGTCCTGATGCTGTGTTGTCTTAGCCAGGAGGTTTCATTTTTAAAATGAATTTAGTGTCTCTCAAGAAGCCTGTGAAGCTTAATTTATTAAAGGTTGGGAAGTGTAAGTTGATTATGGTTGAAGTGTGCTATTGTGTTATGAAATAGTTTGCCTCAGTAGGGCCAAAGGTAAAATTTGTCAGTTCTTAGTGTTGTTTTTCTTTTTTTAGTAGGCATCCTGTTGTGGGTTTTTTTGTTTGTTTGTTTTATTTTGATTGTTTTCTTTTAATTTAAGGGAGAATCCCCAAATGCCCCCCTTTGCTGTCAATTCCTGGTATTGGGATATGTTACCTTTCATCTGCTTAGGTGATTCCAGATGGCTCCTGGGGAATGTGATGGGGGAGATTAACAATTTGGGGTTCTTTTATTGTAGGTTTTAGATAGACCAACATAGTAATTGATTTCCATTTTTGAAACAGTGGGGTTTGTTGGATGAAGAGTTCAATTTTAAGTAACATCTCCCTCTGCGTGTTTATCTCTGGTTTTGATAAAATGCAGTAATGTTACTGCAGCAAGTGGGTTGTGTGGTACCATTAAACATTAAGATGTGAATTCAGGCTACAAAGTATCACTTTGTGCTCTGATTCCTTTATTCCTTGGAGTCCTTTCTCTTGCTTTATATATTTTGCACGAATTTATCACTTCAATTGTTAATGAGTCAGATGACGCTTCTAGTTCTAGACAGAACGTAGTTACCAGCTAGAGCTGTGTCAGCTGAAGATTTGTATTCTGGGTGAAGTCTTTCTGGGATTTAGTCCTGCATAATCTACTCCACGTTGTGTTACTGATCAGAAGCATGTATTTGGGCAAGATCTGTTTCTTTTCTTAGCTTACTCTGTTCTTTTTTACCTGTTTATAATCAGTTGGGTTTTTTGAACACCAGCTCTTTCTTCCTGTCTATCTTTTATGCTATTAGTGCTACCCTAATTTTAGTCAAGAGCTGTATACTACAAATAACAGGACTATCTTTCTATAGTTCAAAACAGTTCTTTGCTTCGAAGAAAAGTTCTGTCTTCCTGGTAGGGTTTGCATACATCATGAGATTTTTCTTGATGTGGTGAATTTTTCTCAAGTATTCTGATTCTTTTACCTTTCTCTTTGTTGTTGTTACAGTAGTCATTAAGATTTTTCAAACAGAGGAGTTTTAAGTTTAGAAAAATGTGAAACATGATCTAGACACACAGATTAAAAAAAGGAAAGGAAGTTTGAATTTTACAACTTGTCAAATACATGGGTTTTCATAATTTTATCAATCTGTATCCTTGTTCTGAAGCTGCATGCTGCTGATGATTTAGTCTTCACTTGCTTCTTTCCATATCTGATTTGTCTTACCTTCTTCCTCCTGGCATCTCGGTACCCTTTCTTCTTTTTTGCTCTGTGCCTCATGACCTCACCTGAAGTTGTACCCCTTGGTGCATAGTTCTAGCCATGGATTTCCTCACCATGCGTTTTACTCTGTACTTAAAAAAGAAAGAAGCCAGCATGTGGGCTTATTATATGTACAGCTATGTACTAGGATTGTATGCTTCTGTAGGGCAAACCTGCAGCTAAGAACTGTCATCTTGCTCTTGGCCGCATTTATTGATTCATTGAAGTTTTCAGTGAAACCCTTCACTCAAAGGGTGATTAAGCAGTGGAACTGGTGGCCCAAGGAGGTGGAGTCACCATCCATGGAGGTATTTAAAAGATGTGTGGATGAGGTGCTGAGGACATGATTTAGTGGTAGGATTTGCAGTATTAGGTTAATGGTTGGACGAAAGGTCTTTTCCAGCCAAAATTATTCTATTGTAAGTGCTCTTGCACTGCTCTGCCACCTTTCTTTGTCTGCAGTCTAGTGTTGCAGTTTGTATTGCTGTTTTCTATTGAGTGCCTTCCCTGTACTTTGTGATTCACTAGATCTTTCTTCTTGATTTGGATCTTAAGCTCAATGGAATACAAGATCACAGCTATAGGAAACTTTGATGTATAGGATGATCTTATGCTGCTGGAACTGCTCTTCTACCTGTCCTTCTCCCTGTCCATTGTTTAGCTCTGCTTTGCGTTCAGGCCCAGGTTTGGGCTGTGTGGAACTTCCATTGAGTTTGGAAGGTGGTGTTTGATTAGAGCAGACTGCTTGGGACTCAAACTCCCTAGGTTCTCAGTACAGTTTTAGAGGTGAATTGTACATCTTCAGCAAATTCCTCCATTTCTCAGGGATTATTTACGAAGTACAGTTAATGTTTGCTTGACACAGTGCAAGGTGTATGTGTACGAATAGCTAAGTAATTTGTGAGTGTGGGCACTGTTAGAGAGACTCATATAAAATATGCTAGAGCAACTCCTCGTGTTGTTAAATATGCAGAGTAGCTGTACTTCGCTTCACCTGCCAAAGCACATCAGTTCTTCATGAGCAGATAAATTGATAGAGTCAGCACTTAACAACCACATGGCAGTTAATGAACTTCAAAGGCAAACTCCACGAGCCTGCTAACCAGTCTTCTGTCAATGGCACCAGCTGCTCTTGTGGCAAGGGCCACAACTATGCAATCCTAAGAGCTGGGTGCAGCTGCAAACTGCTAAAACATATGGTCTAACTGGAACCTGAAGTGCAGGTATGTTGTCTTGAGGAGAATGGCTGCCTATCCAAAGAGTTTGGGGCTCTGGCGCTGCTCTTGGGGATGAGCGACTAAATCTTCCATGATCTGAACAACAGTAAGAAATATGTCTTATCAAGGACTTGGTGTCACGTAAAATAGTCTACAGCTTTGCTTGTGGGAAGACACAATACAGATGCTGTGATAAAGATCTGCTCAGGCTGGCAGAATGCAAACTGCTTGTGAAATCCTGGTGTCTTTTAGAATGGTACTTGCTGCTCAATCAGTTTTAAAAGACTAAATCATTAAATTAATCAGGCATAATTCAGAATTGGCTAGCAAACACCAACAGTGTGTGGTGATTGCTGTCTATTTAAACTCAAAAAAGGGTGGGGTTTTTTTTTGTTTTGTTTTTTTTTTTATTTCTTTGAAGACAATCTTTTGAAAGAAGATGGAGAGGAACTATGTAGGTGATGTTAGTCACATCTCTTAAGAAAGTACTGGATGAATTTAATATACCTGATTGTGAGTGAAATAATCCTGTGTGGAGTTACAGGTAAAATTGTAAAACAGAAAAAACACCACCAAAACCCAACCGCTGTAAACTTCTAAGTGAACAGATAATTCACTTTACCATGTAACTGAGGTTCTGCATGTTAAACTTGCCCTTTATTAAATCAAGTCCTGTTGGAATTTGGATTTACATTCTCTAAGAAACTTTTCTGTTTCCTAGTGCTTTCTTTAAAGGTGAGGTCTACTTCTGTTTGTCAGGCATTTTCAATCTTGAAATGTACTGGATTTGAATATCAGGAAGTGTAAAGGTAAGAGAAAATTGAAGCCCTGTAATATTTCAGCGTGTGAACTCTAAAACAACCCATGAGCTTTATCCCTTTACAGTCCAATGGATGTCTTCCCCCTAGATCCGCAAGCAATACGTGAGTGTTGGGAACAGATTCCTTTTTGCTTCTCTGAAAAAGAAGCCACCACATGCAATGAACAGTCAGGAGTGTACTTCTCACCGGAGTGATTTGATGAGAACATTAGCATAGTGCCTAGAAGATAAAAAGAATATTGATAGTAGAGTTGCTAACATAATTTATAAACAATGCAAACTGATAGTAATAGTTGTATCCTGAAAATCTTCCATGAGGAGTGTCAGCTTCTAAATTGCAAGTTTGAGGTAGAGTGTTGTCAGCTTTTTTCCTCTTCTAGTTTTTTCCTTCCCCTATTTCTTTGAAGATTTTTTTTCACTGCAACCTTTCTTTTCCAAAAAAGAGTCCAGGATAATTTCAGTAACCTTACTTCATACTTGCATTATATGTCCATTAAGGGTAAGAACACAGGAGCCATTTTTCTTCCTCCTTCCAGTTTTCATAAAATGTGGAAATAAAATGTTTTACAGCAGAATTTCCTGTCTGCATTGCAACTTCAATTGATTTTGAAATACCTGTCTCCTTTTCAAAAACGGAGCTATTAGTAGACACTTCATGGAGAGCTCCTCATTCAGAGTTTCTGGATGTAGGCTCTTTAGAGGTAACATAAGTGTTTGTCTCTTAGTTACATCAATAGAGTTCACCCAAAATTAGTGGGTACTTGCCGATACTGGTTTGCAGAGCTATACCTTTTCATCAGTCTCACTCTTATTTTAATATAGAAAGCTTTTGCCATTCTTATGCAAAACTATGCATATTAGTTACAGCAGAAATGCCCAGTATCTCTTCCTGCAGCAGGTTTGATAACTTTCAAGTTTTCAAAGTTAAAGGCTCTCTACTTATTAATGACTTCTACATGGGTTAGACTTCAATGTCTAATCAGATTGGGTATCCTTAAAACTTCTAATGGGATCCTTGAAAATCTGCCAATGGACTATGTAGGTTTTCTGATGAATTGTTTTAATGGAGCTCTGCCTTGCTATTTGGTTAACAGTCCTCAGGGTAGCCTCAGGCTGCTTACTTTCCAATTTCCTTGTGTTATCTGTAGATAAATGTCCACCTTATTGGAGCTTAATGGCCAATTAGCTGAGTGAAATGACATCTGAAAATACAAAAAGCAGTTCTGATCACTGGCAGGATATTCTTGTCCTAACTGAGGTTGAATCCAGAGTTCCTGCCTCTGCTTCTCCTGAGTAGTCTCATGGGGAATCTATGTTCAGCCTGTAAAGCACAGTTTAGCTAATTTTTCACTGCAGTATTGGTGCTTTGTTTGCTCATCAACAGTTGCAAAATTAGACAGCCCACTTCTGTGAACAGACTTTGCCATTTAATAAGCGATCAGTGTAAATTCTTTTTGCCTTATATCGAAGAGACCTGTGTAAGGCCCATCAGATCCTGGTAAAATTAAATCCCCATGTTTTAGACTTCTAAACTACCTCATGGTTTTCTCTGTTTTGGATGGGAAGCATGTCTGATACAGGATATCTCAAAGGGGCAGTGACTTTTGGGAAACAGGGCACTCTTTCCATGCTTACCAGTCTGGCCCTTGAAGGTGCGATGAATTGGGTGTTTGCAAACACGAGCCTTTGAAGCTACTTTGTGCTTCCCTGCAAGAAAACTAGCTTGGCATAGATTTACTAAAATATTCCATGTTGTTTACTTGAGTTTGGAAGGACTGTTGGCCTATTGTTTTGGAAAAAAAATGTGTTATTGAAATGCTGTAGTAAATGTTTTGGTTAGAGGATAGTCTTGCGTGAGCTCAACTGTCAAAATTTAACCCTAGGTGTAAGCAGCTGTACGAAGAGTTAGACACTGCATGTTTCTAGGGCAAAGCCATTGTGGATACTTGAAAATGTACAGGTTCACAACCTGTTTTTTAAAAAGTTTCCCAAGTTGTTCCCTTCTCCTCTCTCAGATTGTGCCCCAGCATTAAAAGGGGTAGGAATGACATATGCATGCAAGAGGAAGACAAAAATTGACTCTGTACTAGGGGTTCCGATTGAGCCCCCATGAGTGTAAATAAGGGGACAGCTAATTTCTGTATCTAAAATGACTTGGATTTTCTAGGTCTGGGAATCACTTATTTCTACAGAGTCACTGTGAGAACTGAGCCTAGTTGATAGTTGAGCAGGCAGGAGTTTGGGAGGTTGGAGTTTTGTCTGGTTCAGGGTTGGACTATCTATATTTTCATCAGAAACCCTGGACTGGGTATTAGCTGCATACCTGCTCAAGGATTTTTGGTTATGACTTTGCTGTTTACTGCTGAGGAATAAATTATTCAAGATACACCTGTGGGCTTTAATATTAATACTTTAAATTTTTTATGATGATGCTTAAAAAACAGTTTATATATTTGGAAAACTACTGATCAGTCTATATCTTCAGATGCCCGTCTCCTCAGCATCTGAGCAGGATGGAAACATAAATTATGGATGCTTGCAACATTCCCATGGGATGGGAGAGCATTAGTAATCATTAACAGATAAGGAAAACTGTAGCCAAAGAAAGCAGAGTAATATGATCATGTAAGATATGTGTGGCAGGGCTGAACCCTGTCTCCAGTCTTCTCAAATTCCACCCAGAAAGCTGCCCATTCCTGAAAGGGATCCAGTCTGCGAGGCTGGACTATGTTGCAAGTACTGACATTAACTTCCCCCTCCTGACTCTTCCATCACCAGCATTCCTGTCAGAGAGTGGACTAGGAATCGTCAGCTTGCATGAAACCATTGTGTCGCTTAATGTGGCGGTGCGCTGGTTAATGCCAGTTGGATGACACATGGCTGCCAGTCCCTAAAGTGTAATCTGTGTCCGCTGTGACTCTGGTGACTGCTGTTGAGAGTGAAAGCTTTAGGAGCGTGAGAGAGTTACGTTGAAGTGCACTAGACGGTGTCTAGAGCTGTCTGCTTGGTAAGCTTGGTGAAGAATTGGGAAGGGGCAGGACAGACAGTGCAGTGAATGCTCATGTCCTCGTCTGATTGTTTTTTCATAGTGCAGAAAGATAATAGCATAGGGTGTGAAGTATGGTAGAAGCAGATGGAGTTCTCTTTCCTAGGTTACTTTTCTCTCTTAGTGATAGGAAATGTGTCTGTGTGGTATTACTGACACCCTTGAGTGGCTGGCAGGAGTGTTTTAAATCCAAGACTGAACTTGGCTTTCTGTAGACCTTCTAGTTGAATTTATTTGCATTGGCAAAAAAGTTGACTAACTTGAAGACATGCTATGCACAGAATTAAAGTATCGTGAAGTAGCAGGGCTTCAAGTCCTTATTTGCTTTCTCGGGAGCAACTCTACCTCTGAACAGATCCTGTAGCTTACATTTTAAAGTGGTGGTTGTTTTTTTTCCTGATTCTTACTTTGCTGTTCTTCAATATTGAACGCAGCATTCCCTGCCCCACAAGGTAGTAAGATGTGGTTACTGAAATGATTGAATTTTGTACGTGGAGTGCTCACTGTGCCTCTCTGAGTGGGAATATTTTGTATGTGGTTATAGTGGGACACAAATCAAGGTGATGTGTGATCATGTACAAATAGAACTAAGATAACATTCTAGAGATTACGGTGATCCTTGGCAGCGCATAACATCAGGTAAATTGTTTGCTGTCTTCCCAGCTTTGTGCCATACTTAAAATGGAGTTATCACTTACCTACCTCAGTTTCTTTAGTTTCATCAATACTGGTAAGTGCTCAGTTCCCCAAAGTGAGTGTCATCAATAATTCATTATCACTTAATTGCTGGAGCTGATTTCTGATTGATTTGGTAAGTAGGACGCTAGGAAATGGTATGTTTTCACTGTCAGTTCCACTTCACTGCTTTTGCCAGTGTTTCATGGGGGAGGTGTCCACGTGCCTTTTCGTTCTTCTTCTGCTGGTTCTTTGTCCTAGGGCCACAATAAAACTGGAGGAGCTTACAAAAAGAATGGGGCAAACAGCACTGGATGGGGTTGTGGCTTTCTTTTTGTATCAGCAGCATGTTCAAGAAGGGCTGAACTGCAGACAGGCTGGAGTTGGAGGGCTCGGCCTTGCGTGTGTGACACGCTGTCACTGTGTCACTTCTGTTTCTCATACTTGTTCAGATAGAGAGGCTTCTCCTGGACTGCTGTCTTGTCTTCCTGCTGTTGCTTAAAGGCCTGCTACTTTAAGCAGACCTGTCTTATGCTGTTGTCTAAGCTTGGCTGAGAAGGCTGTTTCAAATGTCCCTTTTATATCCCCGCTTTGAGTCACATGTCAGCTATTTCTGATGGTTTTCCATCATAATGGGAATACATAGTTTTGGAGTAGATGACAGTTGTAGTTAAATTTTGATTTCTTTGTGAGAAAAGTACTTTAAATTGTACCATTAGAGGTAAAGATTTTGGAATTATGCAGGTTCTCCTTCTAGTGTTTCCTGATTGCAAAAGGACGAGTATGGCAGAATTCTTTTCTGGCAGCAGTTTGGACACTAGAGAGGGGAACTTTAAAATAAATGTCCTGTAAAATAGGTGGTGCTTGTTTTTATTAGCATAGGATAGTCTCTGTTCTCTGTAAGATATGAACTAAAATACACATGAGGAACTAGTGCAGCATCAGAGTCTTACATAGAAATGAGAGGTAGGGAAGGACAATTGGTTGAGCTATATAGTGTATATTCTGGGACTGCTGTAAGGTTCAAAAGTAGCTATATAACAGGACTTAAATCATAGTATCTTCTGATCGCTTCCTCATAGTTAGGGACAGTGTCTTTACCTTGCAAAATTGGAAATGTTTAATGCCTGTGCAAGATTCAGCAGTGTGATGTGTTCTCAAAGGCTGTCCCGCATCCTAAAAACCAGCATGCAAGCTGTTGGAGCATATCCCTCATCTGAGTCTGGTTTGCCAAGGAGGCATTAGAACGGAATGTGTTGTATTTTTAGGTTTTTTTTTTTTATTGTATAAACATACATAGTTTCCAAATGCATTCAGTTTTATCTTAAACACACATCAAGAATTATTTTGTTACTATTTTTATACATTTTTGAGGCCATGTGTCTGGATTTTTCTCCTCATTTAAATGAACTTACATGGATATGTTTCAGTGCATTAAGTCTCTGTTTTAAAATGCTATGAATATAAACAGGAATTGATAACCCACTTCTCAGAAATAAGTGGCTTTTTCTTTTGTTTTGAGGTATTCTGATGTCTTTAAAGAGGTTTAAAATGAGAGGGCTGGAAAGAATGTCACTGCTGTGTAGTTGCTTTGCAGGATCCCTAAAGACTTCTTCGTTCTTGTTTCAATTTTCAGTTAGCAAACTTCCTTTAATAAGTACTGACTTCAAAATGAAATTTCAAATGATGGAAATGAATTAAAACTAAATAAGGTCTTTTCAACCAGCTGCACTTTTTTTCTGTTCAGTGTCACTCTTCCCTCTCTTCAGAGGAAGAGGAGGAAAATAACTGGACACAAAAGATGCTATTTCTTTGAGTGAATAGTTTTCCATGGAAGAGTTGTTAAAACTGAGAGTTTTGTCTTGAATTCATCATGGCTAAGATACCTTGAGCAGTTATGTCCTGCACTGTATTTCCTAAGTCTGTTCTTAAATGTCCTGTGGAAAAATTTATTGTAGACTTTTCTAGGCAGCAAATTGAGAAGGGGAAAACAGTAATTTTAAGGTCTGACTACAGTGGCTTAAACGTTCACTTTCCACAAACAAAATGCCTGATCCAATGCTCCTTTTCACCAGTGAGTCTGTAATGGCTTCAGAGGAGCAGCTCCAATGTAACTGGTGCCACAGAAGGAGGAGTTGAGACTTGGGCCAGACTATTGTGAAGACTTGAATTTAGAATTTGATTTGGGTTTTCAGTGGCACGCTGAGTTTTCTGCTCTGGTTGGGGGATACATGGGGAAAAGGAAGCTTATTCTGTCTATACATTCAAAGCTTTTACTGTGGTTTTCATCTTGCCATGTAAAATTTGTTGTGCTAAGTAGATGTTTGATCACAAAGCATCACTGTTAGCATGTGATTTTTGCTGACAAGGTGCTGCTTCTGAAACACAAGCAGGTATGTTGACATATGGGAAAGTACCCATCTCTGGCAGTCGCTGTGAGTGATGTGACAATCTGCTGTGTCTGGGCCTGATGCAAAATGTCATCCAGGTACCTATGGGGTATCACCTGGCCCTTCCTGAAATGTTGTTTACAGGGTTATCTGAAATACACCGGCAAATTCTTAATGGGCACTCAAATAACCACAGTAATGAAGCTGCAAATGTACCTTGCTGGTAGCAGTAAGAAAGTCTTCCTGCCTTTGGAATGAACCTTCCTGACTGCTGAAGGATACTCTGTAGAATTTTAGGTCTACTACTGTAGGCAGTAGATTTTTAGAGGAAGTAAGAAGTTAGTTTTCCTCAGAGAGCTCATTTCTTTGGCATTGGACTTCTGCTTGTATCTTCTTTACAACCTCCCGCTAGCTGAGAACACTTGTCACTGCTGCCTGTTCCCTGCGTGCCCCCTCTGTATAGCATGTTACAGATGAGAAGCTGCTCATAAGAGTAATCTTAGTGACCATGTAAGTGGAAAGGAAGCAAGAACTTTCATTGTCAGGTTAATGATATCTGTGTTTGGGGTATTGTATCATAGGCACTTTCAGGTGTCCTTTTTGAGTTCACACGTGGAATAAACTAGTATTACTTGATGGTGGTAACACTGGTTTGGTTGAGTTTGCTCTTGCAGTCATCAGCTGTAAAGCAGTCAATCCTTAAGAGTATTCCTTTTAAATTTGTCTTTGGAAATCTGGAGAAAACAGTTGTGGTGTGAAGAGCTAGTGGATAATTTAAGTGCTGCTGGCTGAGGCGCATTATCTGCTTTGCATATGAAACACAATAATATGGTGTAGGGCACTTACAGCCCATGCTGTGTTTACCCAGGAACAAAGTTGTTTGGTGCTAGAGTGCTGAGCAAGTTTTAGCATTGCATTATATTTTCTGCATACTTACAGAATACTTAAAATGAATTCTGTGTATTCCTTTATACTTTCAGCTGGTTCACAGAATATGGGTCAGTGTACATGGTCAAAAGCAATGTTATTTTTGTGTTAAGTTCCTGAGTCAGAAATATCTATATACATAACTTGCAGTGAAGCAATGAGTGCATAAATCTCTCTATGTAGAGACTATATTGTGTTTGAATGTGTGAAAATTAATTGTGTAGGAGGTTAAGAAAATGGGAAAGACTGATGGTAATCACATTCAGCCTTTTTTGAGTGATTAAAAAAAAGTTAAATTAATTGTATTTATTAATTGAACCTCACACCTTTCTCCTTTTTAAAAGGGACTAACCCTTGAAGGAAAGAGAAGTCCTAATGCTTCAGTAGAAAGCAAAGGCAGTTGAAGATGTATGTGCTTTCAATATAATGGGCAACTATACTGTTCATTTCTCCTGCAACCACTCTGGTTACATGGCCATTAACAGTTAAATTATTAATGAAGTATTGCTGAAAGAAGCCACTCTTGACTGTTGGCTATCCTCTTTCCTCTGTGCTGGCTGCCAGGGTCACAGGAGTCTCATTCCACATGAAGCTTTCTTCCAGACTTCAAGTGGAGAATGTGGCTGAGTTGTCGAATGTATTTCACAAAACTGTTTTTCTGTTTCTTAAATGCAAGGAATTTGCTTTTACGTTACAGTAAATGACAAGCATCCTCTCGCATACTGATGAACGAAGGCCTGTCTGGTATGAATCAATCAGAGAGGCACTTGCGTGGGTCTCTGATGTATTATGTAATATATGAGGTCACAGGTTATCTGATGACATCACCCGTGTCTCACGGTGGGGCTTATCCTATGTCCTGGACCGTATGGCTTATTGTCTTCTGTTGGTGTGTAATGTCTCCTGCTAACAGGAGAGTACAGGTGTCCTGTTAAATGGCTGTGACAGGGCATCACTGAGCGTTAGTGTTTATAAAGAGGAGAGCGCCCTTTTTGGAACCATCTTAAAAGATAATGACACTTTTTTTTTTGTAATAAGAGCAAGACTAAAAAAGGTCCTGAATTCACAGTCCATGTGATCTAAGTGTGGAATTCACCTTCTTGCCCAAATATTTTGCCTTTCTAAGCGTGACTTTTGTGCTAAAGAATTGATCTTATACAGTGACTTGTCAGTATTGGGAAGTGTAAGTGAAGGGAAAAATTTAAGGAAGATAATTATGTTAAATGAAACACCCTTCTACTTTTGTAGGAGGGAAGTCTTTGCTCTTTCAAAACTACTTTTTTTTTTTTTCCATTTGCTTTGCATCTTATCTAAACTATGTGGTCTCTTTCTGAAGCGTTTAACATTTTCCAAACTTATAGCAGGGTCTGCTATAAGAGCTTTGTACCTCACCTGCGAGGCCCGTTTCTCTGATCCTAGTGAAGTGGATAGAGAGAAGAGAGAAAACTCCACCGTATGGATGATTGCAGTTTACCAGGCTTTCCAGCTGGTAAGGTGAGAGCTGTGACTCTCCAAATTTTTGACGGGAGATCTGCACAGAATGTGTCAGCTTGTGTCTTAAGAATTATTGCAGTAGCTGGGAAACAAAATTAAAGAAATGAGTCTAAGAAGAATCTCGAGTGCCTTTTCAGGGATCTTTATTTCTTGAAATGTTTTCAGTTCAGGTTACCTCAGGAGAAAAATGAGTTTTGAATGCTTAACAAGGTGTCTGCTCTCTTAAATATGAGCCAGTGTGTTTAAAGCGAGGTTATGTGTGGCAGCAGCTCTCATGCATAGAGACTGAAAATCTTAGTAAGTCTGCTTAGGTACTTTGTTAGAAAACCGAAAGCCAGTCAGTATGGGCTGCAGGTGGGTTGAGATGTTGTTCTGTCAAGTTAGAACTGGAGTTATCATAACAGCAGTGATGCACAGGCATGATGGCTCATGGAAAGGCAAAGGCTGGAGACAGCTTTGCTTGGCTGCTGCGGTCGCACACTTGTGTTAAGCGGAGCAGGAGAAACCTTGTCTAGTGCCTGTGTGTGTTACACTAGGGCTGCATTTTGATGGCAATGGCTGTCAGTCTGGCATTGTTTTACCTACCAGAATGTTCTTAAATATATCTTATGTACAGTTTTCACTGTATTATGAACTTCATGTATTGTGTGAAAAGGACAGAAAGGAAGGTGCAAATGTGAGTGGTACCGCAGAGCCACAGTTAAAGGTCAGACAGTTACTGGTTTCTTGGTGCTGTAATAGAAATTTGAACATGGTTGTTACAGAGAAAATATGTTGAGGTTTCCCTTGTGTTCCAAAGACATCTCTTCCAGCTTGCCTTATCTTGCCTAGATTTCATAGCTGCTTGGCAGAAGTCTTGGCATTGCTTGGCACCAGCAATTTTCTGCTCATTGATGTGAAAGAAATGACTGTTGAAGCTCAGAAATACACAGTTTTGAGCCGTGCTGCTGTTGTCATTATTCAGCCAATGCAGTCTGATTTTTCTTACTTCTTTCTTTCCAGAGATTAGGGGGGAAAATAGACAATCTTTCATAAAGAGTGATATCGTTCTTTCAATTCTGATTAATCAAATACAGCCTCTAGCAGTAAAAAAAGCATGATGCTGTGTGAGACCCACTCTGCTAAACTTACACCCTGCAATTTTCAGGCATTAGTTGCTGCTAAATTGGCAGAGGGCCTGCAGCCAAATATACCTGCATTGCAATTATATCTGCTGGGTTGGTATTTATGGGAATGGCCAACTAGGCCAATGAGACTTGAAATTAAAATTAACCCTTAATGGCAACATGCTGAAACTGCTGTTTGATTAGTGTATTTATTAAGGCTCTTGAGAACTTCTGTTATTGCTGGTCTCAGGTGCCACTGCAAGTGATAATTCCTGCTTCCCTAGAACCTTGAAAAAAAATTGGCCTCTCTGTGAACTTGGTGCATCCTGTGTTTCAGTTTGGGTTTTGGTAAAAACAAATGTGTCCTATCTTCAAACCAAGTCTTACAGGCACATTGACAATAAAAAAAATGATTATTGAATATGTAGAAGCCACTTTTTTTTTTTTTTTTTTCCCTGGGCATCTTGAGTTCTCTGGGTTCCTGAGATGATATGGACTTCTGGTTTTGTTGAAAATTTCCAGGAAATTCATGATCTGTCTATTTCTTCCAGTCCCCATCTGTGTAACCCTGCAGGTGATTCCCCAGCTCATTGGTTTGCTCTGCAGCCCTCCCAGCATTTGCCAGTTTGAGGCTCTCTGTCTGGACATGTTTTTTGCCCCAGCTACTTTAGGAAGTATACTTCCTAGCATCCATAAATATGATGGATGCCAGGAGGAATGTGGAACTTTCAGGGTTTGTTTAACCAGCAAAATGATGCATGGGGTTATAGCAAGGTTTTAGAGATCTCCTGAGTTTTGATTTGGCTCAGTGGAAGAACACCTGATGCAAAAAATGTTGAATGAAGCCTTAAAAGGTGAGAATGGTTTTGTAGTTAACCAGAAACTTGTTAATTTTAGTTAACTTGGAGTTTGTCCCAGAATTGAGCCATCTGAGTAAAACTTGTTCATGTTTGGAAGCTGCAAGTGGCTGAACTGAAACACCCAAGATATCTGGTTTAGGGGCTGAAGTATATAAATGCTGATTCTTCCAACTAGAGTGTTCTGGGAGGCTTCTATTTGAGACTTTTTGTCTAATGGGCATTTTGGGTAGGATGGCATAATTTTCATAATTCTGTTTTCTTTTGAGGCTAAGATAGACTTTAGAAAACAAAACAAAAACAGGTGCTACTTTTCTTATTGGAAACTGTTCAGAGGATTTTAGGAAATACAAGAAACAGAACTGGCAGGAATCAGAGAAGCAGCAAAAAATGGGAGAAAGAAGAAAGGTGATACACCACATAGAGTAAATTCTGGACTGTTGGCTTCTTCCAGAGATGTTGACCGCAGTTACTTCCACTGCTCCTGGGGGAACATTTATTTTTCTCATGTGTGCATCCAAAGTTTTTCTCCTTTTTTCTAAATCTTCCTCTGTTTTCATTCCAGTACTCTTCACACTTTGTAGTGCTGATAAACACAGCAGCTGTTGAAAGAGCCAAAATCCAAGATTGCCTCTATTGCAAACAACCGCCTGATTTTACTGCTAGCTTGAAAGTAGACTGTAATATATGGTGTGTGGGGGTGATACCCTGATGGGTCAGTATTCGCTGGAAAGATCTGGTAACCAGTGTCTTTCAGAAGGATTGCACAGTGACACTACACACCTTGCATTAATGTGTCATTTGCACGGGAACACTGGGTATGTTCTTCTACAATGGAAAACCATCACTTCTCTTAGCTAGAACTTCTGGTGCAATGTACAAGTGAAATGGAGAAGGTGAAACTAAACTCCTGTGAAAAGAAGAAGCCTCTCGCTTCGACGTAATCCCTACCATGTATCTTCCTAACAGCATGTTTCCCATTGACAAAATGCAAATGCCATTTATTGATTTGCTTACAGAAAGCAGCAGAAATCTAATCTGTGCAGCAAATACTGAATCACTTTATCTTCTGTATAAATTTTTATCATTACTGTATAAAGCACATCAAAGAGCTCAGTTTGAATAGGAGAAAATCATGCTTTAGGTAGGTGGTTATAAAAGCTGTTATTTTTCACTTGAAGTGATTATTTTCTAGGTCTCTGGTAGTGATTATGGGAAATTCCCAGCTTCAAATAAATAACCCGTTGTATACATCTGTCATTCCTAAGCCTCATTTTCTGCCCTGACTTAACTCTGAGGCTTGCCTAGTGAAGGACATGTGACCAGAGCTACAGGAAAAGGGCAAATGCACACCATGTTTTATAAAACAAAACTCTCAAGTCAAAAGTAATGGCAAAAGCTCTTCAAAATAGACCTAGGGTATGACATTTGAAGAGTCTTGTGTCCTGTGATGTCTCACTGTTGAATTAGACCAGTATATTTGCAGTGATCCTCAAAATATTATGTGATGTGACGTCCTGGATGGTTTAAAGGGTGTCACATGGCTGTGCCATGGCTTGTTATGTTTTCAATATAGGGTAGATGAAAATTGGCTGATTATAACCCAACCTGGTAGTCTCTCTGAAATCAAGGCTCTAGTTTGATTTATGTTCCAATTGTTTTGTTTTTTTTCTGAAGTTGTATATGTCCATTTCTGCATTATAATTGCAGCTGGAGAGGAATGTGTTGCCTTTCCCCTTGAAGATTCAGGGATGTTCTAAGTTCACTTTGCATCATGTTTTGTCACCCGACTCACGTGGTCTTCACATGCCTTCTTTTCAGTCTAACTCTTATCTATTCGTTGGATTTTCATTCCTATTTGAAAAGGTTATCATCTATTTCTGGGTAATGCTTCTGTTTTGGGGTCAGTATTTCATCTTCACTGGCCGTGTGCTGTCACTAGCACCTAGTACAAGTTGCTCTCCTCTTCTTAAACTTGCCTTTCTTCGCCTCTGATTGTTTTCTGCTAATTCTTCTCCTAAATTTAACTGTTACTGTTAACTGTTCCAAACTGTATTGTTTGGAAAAACATTTTTGTTCCTAGTCCAGATTTTTTTTTAGGAGCCTCAGGAGAGAAGTTTCTGGTCTTGTTTTCTGTTCTTAGGGCAAGACTTCAAAGCAAGAGCTGAGTTGCCTTCCCAGGGTAGGGAAGTCTGCAGATCTAACTGTTTCTGTCTAGATTAAAATCATGTTTATCTGTCATCCATCTGCTCACACTTGGAAATTAGCTCAGTGTTGTTGAGTGAGAGGTTATGAGTGTTTTCTTTATTGTTAAGAACATTGTTGATGTTTTGTTTAGTTACTCTGGCCTGCATCCTGACCTTTCTTGGACTTGACCCCTCTGTGGAACCTCATATGCCAGCTGTGTCTTGCAGGCTCTCTGCAGTATGGCCTTTTCATGTAGTTGCTCAGCCAGAGTTCTCCCCTTGTTACCAGTACCACAGCTTACCTTCCCCCTGATGAGCTGTACCAACATGCAGCCAGATCCTAAATGCATAAATTACTCTCCTGATATCATCAGGAGGACATTGTTATCATAACTTCATCTTGTTTTCTTGTTTTGCTTTCTCCACCATGCTTACCCAGGGATTTTCTTTTTAGAGCCCTCCTTATTCTGTGTCTAGCACACCTATCAAATGGTTATTCACTGTAAGATGTCAGTGTGGGATATCAGCCTTCACCACCTACGTGCTTGCTGAGACACAGCATGGTATGTCTGGTTCTGACATGCAACTTTCCTTACTGGTGAAGACTCTTTTGATATGCAGCTGCCGAGGCAATTACTGCTCTTGAAAACTTTCTTTTGCTGCTTAAAGAAGGAATTGCGGCATAGTTGTTAAGGACAAGCAACTTTATTAGACTAAGTGATGTGTATCGGAGTTGAAAATGGCAGGAGTGTTTTGGTTTTTAGATTATCTGGTTGAGCCAGAGTAAAGGCTGCAGTCCTTGTCTTGCGCTTAACCTAGGGGTATGTTTCTACAGCAGCATAAGGTGTTTGGGCTGTCCCTCTTTCCAGGGCATGTGTGTTCCTCTCCCTTTCTTCTGTGACGTCAGTGCTCTTGAAACTTTGTTATGGGTTGATTCAGTGCTGAAAGTTAGCTTTTAAAGCTTGCTGACCATCTGTGGTGGACTTTATGCAACTGGATAATAAGAGGGAAGACAGGAATTTATGCTGGGATGTAGAGAGGGTTAATGTGACCAGCATCCTTTAGGAATTCTAAAGGACTTCGGTGCTTTTTATGCCCATAAGTTATGGCAGTCTTTAACCACTGACGCAGGGAAATGGTTCTAGAGCAACAGGCATAATAGATTTTTTTTTTTTTGAAGAATTATCGCTGACATTTACAGCCTTAAAGAAAACTGCTGCCACTCCTTGTGATAACTTTTCATTGGAGCACTTGATCATTGTATGGCACAGTGCAGCTTGAAGTAGCACTTGCATGTGGGGAAACAAAATAATAGTGAGTTCAGTTGTTTTCTACAGACTGTGAGGGTTCTGTGTTGTTTTTTCTGATATCGAGTGTAAGACCTCAGAGAATCTGCCCAGATAGTGTGGCTGAATATCCCAATGTTTGCACAGCTAGCTATCATCTCTGAAGGCCCCTAAGTACAGGTAATTCAGTACATGTTTTTAAGCAAGAAACTGTGGTTAACAGCAGCCTTTTGTGACTTCTTGCATCTGCATAGTGAAAAAAAAAAACCCAGAAAAAAATCCTTGCAGAAACAAGTCTCAAAGAGCAACAAAACCCCTTTGATCTCTGAAAGTAAATTTTTAGGTTCTGTGACTGGGAAACTAGGCTTCTATTGATGTGGAGTATTGTGTGAGGAAATGTAAACCTATCCCCTTCCATTTGTTAGAAAAACAACCCGAGGACCCTCCAAAGTGCTCTTTGTTAAATGGAATTTCTGTTCATCACTCCTGTTGTAGGTTATTCCTTTAGATTTGATTGATTTTGCACATTGAATTCACAGAATCACAGAATTTCTGAGGTTGGAATAGACCTCCAAGATCATCAATTCCAGCCTATAACCCAACACCATGGCATCAGGTAGATGATGACCATCACTTTTGTTTTGGACCTGCAGCTTGATAAGTATTGGTTGGGCAATTGTTTTCTTTACCAGCTTCTTTCAAATGTGAGTACCTGAACTGAACTGACAGGATGATGTCCCTCCACAGAGGGGGACCTTGGCGTCCTAGTGGACAATAAGTTATCTGTGGAACAGCAATGTGCCCTTGTGGCCAGGAGGGCCAGTGGTATCCTGGGGTGAATAAAGAAGAGTGTGGCCAGCAGGTCAAGGGAGGTTCTCGTCCCACTCTGCTCTGCACGAGTGAGACCACATGTGAAGTATTGTGTCCAGTTCTGGTCTCCCCAGCTCAAGAAGGATGGAGAAATACTAGAGAGACTCCAGTGGAGAGCTTCAAAGAGGATTAAGGGACTGGAACATCTCTCTTGTGAGGAAAGGCTGAGAGCCCTGGGGCTTTTTAGCTTGGAGAAGAGAAGACTGATAGGGGATCTTATTAATGTTTACAAATATCTGAAGGGTGGGTGTCAAGTAGAAGGGGCCAGTCTCTTCTCAGTTGTGCCCTGTGATAAGACAAGAGCTAATGGTAGCAAGGTGAAACAGGAAGTTCCCCCTCAATGTGAGGAAAACTTCTTCACTGTGAGAGTGACAGAGCAGTGGAACAGGCTGCCCAGAGAGGTTGTGGAGTCTCCTTCTCTGGAAACTTTCAAGACCCGCCTGAATCTGTTCCTGTGTGAAAGGCCCCGGGTGTTCCTGCACTGGCAGGGGGGTTGGACTCGGTGATCTCCAGAGGTCCCTTCCAACCCCTGCCGTTCTATGATCCTGTGATTTCTAACGGTTCTGCAGCCACACCGCAAAAATCCCAAATATAACTTCAGTTCAAACTTTGTCCTTCTTTATTCCTTTTCTTGCCCTTCCTATTATTTAATTGAATGATACATTCTTTAATCTTGGCAGTCACTTCGTACAAGATTTACTGTCCAGTTCTGCTGTTTGTCCTTACCGGTTTACACAAGCTTATGATTTATACTGGGGGATGCTGTCGGAAGTATCCTGTTGCCAAGGAAAATGTTAGACAAAGAGGGCTGTGTTTGCTGAGAGAACAAGTAGATAAAACCTGGACATAATAGCAGAAAGTAACTGTACAGATCTGTATGTAGTAGTTTGGATTCATATCACATGAATATTTAAAGGTTGGATTTATGGGTGACTGATTAGACTCTGCATTGCAAGAGCATTTTAAAATTTCATGTTCTATTGTGTTTTGTAGACAGAATATAATTGTCTCAGCAGCTTGTGAAATAAAGGCAAATTTGTATTGAATCCCTAGGAAAGATCCTTGAATAAACTAAGACTTATTAGTAATACTTCTCCCAACTTCAAGGTGTTTATCTGTCTGTATGAGACTGTATTTCTTTTCTTTCCTCCTTATCAATAGGCCATTCAAGATTAGTGCTTAGACTTCCTCCTGTTGAAGAAAGAAGATAAGATTCAGCTTGGAAATCTTATCACTGGGTGGATGTTGGCCATGACTACATTTCTCTTGCCCTATCTTATCAGCAGAGTAAGCAGTGAGATGAGACTGGTGGAGGAAGAGTTTCAGCATTAAGAGTTGTTGTAAGCAGAGCAATGTAAACATCTCCCTGGCAGTGACTGGTATCATTTACCTTTCCAGCCCACTCCCCCTGCCTGCCCTGATAAAAGATGATTTGGTTCCTGCAGTGGGTCACACCAGCAGCCAGAGCTGGTGTTGCAACCCACAACAGTCCCGTTTCTTTAGAAAGTCTTTCAGATATCTCTGTTCTAAGTAAACTGACATTTAAAAGCTGTGAAAATCAAGTGGGATTTTTGTCTTCCGAAGTGATGGTGGGTACTAATTTGATCATGAGGCCTACAAATCCAAGATATTTCTGCAGTCACACACGGGAGGGAGTTTGATACAAATATTTGATATTAATGGTCGTTTGGGGCATCTCTACTTATCCTTTTTACATCCATGCCCTGTTGAGAATAATTTAGGCTGTGCGTTCAGGGTCACTAATGCCAGATGGCCAGACAGTGCGGGTTTGATGCAGCCAGTGTATCTGTTTGGTTTGGTGAGATGTGGCGGTGTTATCTGTGGGAGGACAGCTGATCCTGTATTGATCTTTTACCAAGACAAAGTTAAGCCTCCTTCCCTTTTTAAAAATCCAAGCTTTTAAGGAGTAACTGTCATAACTGTCAGACCAGTATGAGGTTCTTCAGTATGTAAGATACTTGTGCTTTATTGCTACTGCCATAAAAGACAATAAAAAAATGTTTCTATAAATACATTAACAGCAAAAGGAGGACAAAGGAGAATCTCCAGCCTCTATTGGATGTGGGGAGTAGTAGAGTGACCAAGGCTGAGGTACCGAATGCTGCCTTTGCCGTGCTCTTTAATAGTAAGACCAGTTCTCTGAATGCCCAGCCCCTGGAGATGGAAGACAGGGACAAGGAGCAGAATGAAGCCCCCATAATCCAGGAGGAAGTGGTCAGTGACCTGTTATACCACTTAGATGGATACAAGTCTATGGGGCCAGATGGGATCCATAGGGGTACTAAGGGAGCTGGTGGAAGTGCTCACCAAACCATTTACCATCAGCCCTGTCTAGCCAGGGAGGTACCAGTTAACTGGAGGTTACCAGCTGTGACACCCATCTACATGAAGGACCAGAGGCAGGATCTGGGGAATTGCAGGCCTGTCAGTCTGACCTTGAAGTGGGTCATTTTGAGTGCCATCATGTGGCACATACAAGACAACCTGTATGTGCTGCCTGATCAGGCCCAGTCAGCATGGGTTTGAGAGGCAGGTCCTGCTTGACAAACCTGATCCCTTTCTATGACAAGGTGATCTGCTTGGTGGATGACGGAAAGGCTGTGGATGTTGTCTATCTAGACTTGAGTAAAGCTTTTGACACTTTCACACAGCCTTCTCCTGGGGAAACTGGCTGCCCATGCCTTGGACAGGCATATTCTTTGCTGGGTAAAACTCTGGCTGGATGGCCGGGACCAGAGAGTGGTGGTGAATGGAGTTAAATCCAGTTGGCTGCTGGTCATAAGTGGTATTCCCCAGGTCTCTCAGTACTGGGGTCAGTTCTGTTTAGTATCCATATCAACAATCTGGATGAGGGGATCAAGGCACCCTCAGTAAGTTTGCAGATGACACCAAGTTGAGTGGGTGTATCCATCTGCTTGAACGTAGAGAGGTGCTACAGAGAGACTTGGCCAGGCTGGATCGATGGACCAAGGCCAATGGGATGAGACTCAACAAGGTCAAGTGCCAGGTCCTGCTCTTGGGTCAAAAAACCCCCATGCAATACTGCAGGCTTGGGGAAGAATGGCTGGAAACTACCTGGAGGAAAAGGACCTGGGAGTGTTGAATGACAGACGACTAACAGGAGCCAGCAGTGTGCCCAGATGGCCAAGAAGGCCAACAGCATCCTGGCTTGTATTAGAAACTGTGTGATCAGCAGGACTAGGGAAGCAGTTATCCTTGGGAAGCAAGTTACTCTTGTACTTGGCACTGAAGAGGCCACATCTTGAGTACTGGGTTCAGTTTTGGGCCCACTCACTCTGAGAAAGACACTGAGGTGCTGGAGAGTGTCCAGATAAGGGCAACAAAGCTGCTGAAGGGTCTAGGGCACAAGTCTTATGAGAAGAGGCGGAAGGAACTGGGGGTTGTTCAGCCTGGAGAAAAGAAAGCTTAGGGGAGACCACCTTGCTCTTGACAACTGCCTGAAAGGAGGTTGGACCCAGGTGGAAGTTGGTCTCTTCTCCCAAGTAACAGAAAGAGGAAATGACCTCGCGTTGCACCAAGGGAGGTTTAGGTTGGATGTTAGGAAGAATTTCTTCCTTGAAAGGGTTGTCAAGGCCTGGCACAGGCTGCCCAGGGCAGTGGAGTCACCATCCCTGGAGGTATTTACTAGATGTGTAGATAAGGTAGGTGCTTAGGGACCTGCCTTAGTGGTGGACTTGGCGGTGTTAGGTTTATGGTTGGTCTTGATGATCTTAAAGGTCTCTTCCAACTAAAACAGTTCTATGATAGTTCTATTCATCTGATGCTAATTATGTTATAAGTTGATTTACTGTCTCTTCAAAGCACAGTCTGAATCTGTCTAAGAGGATAGCACACCAAACTTTATCATAAGGGCGCTGCAGAGAAATCTTTCCTCAAAGGTAGAAAGGCTGAGCAAAACAAGATAAAATGCTCTTCTGAGATGCTAAAATCAATTATCTTTCCTCTGTAGAGGTGTCTATCTTGTAATGTGATCTCTGAGGTGACTTACTGTTGCCTGTCATTGTAGGGTAGCTGATGTATAGCGAAGAACGTGTTGCATGCATTGTTCATGAAGTCGGATTCTTTTCTATATGCACAGATTCTGTCTTCTATTAAGAAGGATTTGAAAGTTACTCAATATGGAGGGTATAAAGTCGATAGGATTCAGTTTGCTTTAGTGTGTTTGAATATAGAAATTACATCTTTATTTGTCGTCCTTTCTTGCTGTTTTTGCTGCTACCCGTCTGAAGATGCTCAGGTGCATTTTTTGATGTGTGTTATATTGCTTATCTTTTTGCCACCAGCCCTCTTGTGTTCTTCCATCAAATTAAAGCTTGAAGTTGAATTCAAAAGGTCCACATTTCTAGCTGGGGAACATCTGGTACTAAAAACATCGGATGCTAACCTGTTTGCAGTCCAAGTTCTGTGCAACAGTGTCTTTCTTGGCAAACAGCACGGTGATACTGTGTTAAGGGTCTAAGGGTCTAAGCCAAACTACTGGTGCTAGTTGGGACAGGAGAGACAGGAGCTGTTCCAGAGACAGGTGGGTCTGTCATGCATGCTTGTGAAGATTACTGTTCTCCGGTTCTGAAGCTGGATTTCCAAATAATGTCTGAATGCTGGGACTGTGCCTCCAGAAGCAGTGCCTTCTACTAAGATGTGGAAAGACAAGTGGTCCTGTTAAGGTGCTAGTGTTGGGAGTAGAGCTGATAAATTGCTGGGGGTGACTTCAAGGGAGGAAAGCCACCACCCTGTGACTCAAAGCACTGATAAGGGAGTCCTCTTCTGAAGACTGAAAGCCCCAGATCAGTGGTCGCCACTGACTGCCATTTGAAAGCTTTAATAGTCTATAAATAACTGCTCACTGCCATTCTGAAATCTGAAACATGAGTTTGTGGTGCACCAGAAAACTAAAGAGATCCCCAAAGTCTGCTGGTCTTGCCTTTTCACTTTTCTGTGCTACTTCAGTGAATATCCTGTAGACTTACCTAGCAACTGTGCAGCAACCCTTTCTGTTTCTCTTCTCATTCTGCTTACCAAGATATACAAATGTATACCTGACTTTAAGCTGCATGGAAGTTACAGTGATGAAGATCCTGACCATGGAGCTGTGGAGACAGTAACTGGTTACATTTATACTGTCAGAGGGTAGGTTCCCTCTGGACTTGGTGTTTCCAGGTCATCAGTGTGGTGGGGAGGTGGCTGCCTGCTTTTGTTCACTGCTGTGGAATGTTTTTTTCTGACAGTGTCTTCTGCTTTTTTTAAAGATAAGTTAGATAGTACTAACCCGTGAGGAAGATGAAATGATTAGAAGAGTCATTGTTCAATAACATGAACATGACAATTGGTGGAATATGTTCTTTGTATTTCAGATACTTTTTTTTTTTTTTTTCCTCTGGAGTGTGTTAACTTTCTGTTTAAGTGCCTGGAGATAATAGCTAAGCTCTTTTGAGAGCATGAGGAACACAGAATTAGGGAATGTGTTTCCATTCCAGAGGATGTTAATTATTAGAGGGTTCTGTGCAAGTGCATGCCCTAATTCACTGCACAGTAATGGTTTTCATACTTTGCTTAAAATCACTGTGGGGGGAGGAACTGGAGAGGAGTCTGGGATAAACAAAGCAACTTGGAGTATCGATCTTGCTTTAGGGGTTGGGTGGATGAGTCATTCTGAGTTGGTCTTCCACAGGAAGTTTTCTTGGGGGATTGAGGGCAAGCAGAATGGGGAAACTATTCTGTAAAGATAACCATTTAGAGATGTGGCCATTATAGTAAAAAAAAAAAAAAAAAGCTGGGGGTCAGGTACTGACCCCTTTTTCATGAATATCCAGGAGTCTCCACTAACCAAAATTAGGGAGAAACATAGCCGTGTTATGACTCCATTGCCTTGTGAAGCATCATAAGTGTTATTCTCCAGGGGCTGAACTTCATCATTCCTTCAGTCTTGTCTGGAGCAGCATATGCACTTCTTGGAGTTAAATGCTTAAATTCATAAGTAAATGAATTGGACTTATTCGTGGTACCATCTCAGTTCCGACACAAGCTCTGTATTTTTCAGGCAGAATGTCGGCTTGGTTTGGTTGTCAGGAGAGTGGAGTAGTGTGATAGGACACATGAGCTTATCTCCTCCTTCACCCCTGCTGTCCATTTAATTGCTCTTTGATACAAACACTCTTGTTTCACTCCTGTTGGCAAGTAATTATGAGTATATTGCTAAAGCTGAGACTGGGATTGTGAAATGTAAGTTCTGTCCCAAGATCTGTTACAGGTCTTCTGTGCTATTGTGTGTAAATCCTTTAGTCTCTTCTTTTTGTGAAGCCAAAAATCATGTCCTCAGGGCAGTGGTATAGCAATACATCCGTCAGAGGTGTTAAGGATAAGATGTATTTACCTCTGCTGCTTCTGTAAGAAAGCAGTCTGGTTGGGTAGCTTTAGTTTGGATAAGAACAGTATATAATGTCCATTTGATCTTTTTGCTAGTGAATGCTTCCCTTTTGAGGTGCACCCAGTTTGAAGCTGTGTTCACTTTGTACTGTTAACGACCCATAGCCTGCTTCTCTTCCTCTTTCTAACTGTGCTGAGAGCCTGCAGACCTAGGAGATGTGTGTATTTTTGGTGCGTACTTGAGCCGCTGCGCTGGAGACAAGCAAATGCCCAGTCCCCCAAATATAGAATCCAGCCATGAGGGCTGTAAGATTAAAGTAAGCCTGTTCACCTCAGCTCCCTTCCTGCACATGGTGCTGCATGGGAAAAGGAAATGGTTGCTTATTAGGGAATGATTTAAAAGGCTATATTTGAATTCAGGTGCTTTCTCGGCTGAATGCTGAAATGCAGCCACCTACTATGGGGAACATGCCAGTTGCTTAAACGAACACTGTAGGATGTTCAGAAAAAAGATACTCTATTCATATTGTATTTTTTACGGTGGAGATCATGATGTGTTAGTTGCTCTCAAGTTCAATAAAGGCAGCTCTTGATGTGAGGAATTAAGGAGTGAAGGATGGGCATCCGATAGTAATCTGCATTCCCTGCCACTGTAGTTTTTGTCTGAATTGAAAGAAGCTATCCTTTAGTGCTCTAAAAAGGGTTTTCTCATTGACTTGGATTTGCCTCAGTAATATGTAGTGTTTAATTGGAAGTACAAATAAAGAGTTTCTTCTCTTTTTTGACTAGGCCTGATTCATTTTAAATCTATCAGGTGTGTCTCATGGATCACAGTTGGAAAACTGAAGGAGGGGAAGTTGAACCTCCTTGACTAATCACTAATTTACCTGCAGCTTCAGTGAAGAAACGTTTTTTGGGCACTTATATTGCAGTGGGGCTGTCAGTCTGCCTTTACAAATAACCCTCATAACTTCTAATGCTGCATAAGCAATGTAATCATCAGACAGTTTAAATGAGGATAGTGGAGGATAGGGATTAAAACTGTTCAGGGGGATTTAAGTTGTCAGATAATCACTGGCAGGTGTCCTTTACTTGTGACAGATGGCTTAGGTGATGTTGGAGGCTTCACAGCAGAGCAAGGGAGAGCTCGTCTTACTCTTTTCTTCCCCAAACCAGGCTGTATGTGCACTGGGATGCCTGTTTTCTGTTCTGGAAAGGCACCTTTGCAATAATGCATAAGAAAGCAAATCAAGCTAAATACTGGTATTAAGGGGATTTATGGGATACGCTTCTGAACATGCAGCTGCAAACAACTTTTTGAGTGATACCAAAGGTGTTTATTTAAGAGATGGAAAGTAAATTTAGTCCTCATTGGCGTACTTTCCCTACCTATTCTGTGCTACTATTGGACAATCTGTTTATGCCCTACATACTTGAACTTAGTATGGGACCTTCCTCTTAAAAATTAGTGTCCTGGTTTTATTTTAGCAAAGGGTAAAGCGTAGTAAAGACATTGAGTAAGTTTCTTGCCACAGACTCTTTGGGTGCCCACAGGAGTCTCATAAGCACAGATGGGCTCTGCCTTTTGTTTCAGTGCAGTGACTGTTAAGCCAACTCAACCTTAATTCCACTGAAGTTATCTTGTTGACAACATACTTCTATTGCCAGTGAAGTTTGTGCATGTACATGTTAAACTGAAGTTTATAGGCAAAGCACAATGTTTGGAGTTTCTTCATGCTCAGCTTTTGAATTCCTCTTCTGGTGCATCACATGCGTTAGTAGCTATCTATAAAGTAGGTGTGGAGTGAGTCAGATGCTTTACTTCAACATAAAGTAGTATGATAAGATACATCTGTCCTCAGCAGCTAAATTTACAGAAGCAGCTGGACTTGAACATAAGCATTTGTAAATAGTTTTGTGGTCTCTGATGAATCAAATCTTGTAATACCCTACTGCTAGTCACTTAGCACCACTTATTTGCTATCTTCTAAGGTGACAGAAGATGATCAAAAAGTATTTGGTTTAGTCTACTGTTGTCACTTGTTTTTCTTTAGTTGTGATGTGTTTTGCTGGTGAGTAAATATTGGCAGGTATTGGAGGTATGTATTTTTGATGCCATCTTGCTGCAGATTCCAGCTACTGACTTGTTCAGATCTCTCCTTTTGATTTGGCAACACGCTGTGGATTTAGGTAGAGTAAGAGCAGATTTCTGATGTGCTGAATTCAAACCTAGTGTGGATTTGAACCTGGCAAGAGGATAAGCAGGAAGAATGAATTCATTCATTCAAGTATGGAGCATACTGTGTGCATCATGTGATAGGGAAGTATCATGAGGACCTCTGGCCTCACAGCTACATACCAGCCCAGATCAAAAGAATTATTTTCATGTTTGAAATACATTAAGCAGCAATCCATTGAAAGTATCCTGTGAAGATTCCAGGATTCCTACAAAAAAACATGCCAATGGTTAGTCAGTTAAGTGTTCATGCTTCATCCTTGACAACAGATCCTCTTTGCAAAGAGGCTGAAATCACTTTTGCATTGTTCACGAGGCTGTTGAACACAAAAGCGTCTTGTATTTCTTCCTACAGACATCCTTGGCCAGGGTGACTGCCACCTCTTACACTTTGTGTGGCAGTGGTGTTTATTGGTAGCGATCAGTTCTGTAACGTGCACAGTTCTCCGGAGTGCTTTCAGGTAAAAGGTTTTTTGTGAAAGATTACCTTGACTTGCTTTCTTAATACGGTGTGAAGTGCTCAATACTACTTGTCTTTTTATTTTTCCCTGATTCTTTTCCAGTGAGTATTAAATATTTAGACGCTAACATTTTTGAAAGTGGCTGCTAAAACAGATTGACTTTCCTTACTCAGTCCCCCTCAAAGTGAAACATGAGTCCCTTTTTTTTATTCAGCCCAGATGGTATGCTGCTTAAAGTGAGCAATGTGTTGCAGTGAAAATGGACTACTTTCCCCTTCTTCCCTTTGTCCTTTACTCAACTGAACACATCCGCATAGCTCATATTTGGGTTGAATTCAAAATTAATCAAAGAGGCTGCAGGGTAAATATGTCAACTATTGGAACACCAGCTCTGCCAGATTGAAGGAATTGCTGTTCCTGCCAACGGGCGGTATAGCAAGTTGGCTGAACAAAACCCTGCATCTGTATGAACCCTATCAGAGAAATGGACAAGATGATCTAGTTTGATCCTTTCCATGTCTTGTGTGTGCCTGTAACACTGCTCCTCCTCATGTGTGTGCACAGAGCCCCCCGAGTTGTGCAGTGAGGCTGTGCTCTGAGTGGGCAGGAACATCACATTCCTGAGGACTGGGAGGTGATGACCGCACAGAGGATTTCTTACGTCCCGTAGAGGAGACTTGCAAAGAGAAGGAAGCAAAAGGAGCAGTACAATTTAAACAGTTCCACATGTGCAGTTGTTTTGACAGTTCTTTATCCACCAATGGATTTTTTGGAGATGGAGTAATGCATGTAACAAGTTTCTAGATGCATTGGCTATGACTCTCAAATTGCTGCTTGTAACCTGCAGCCCTCTTCTAGCAGCTGGTGAAGGTCATGTTTTAAGAGAAATAGCTGTTGCTTTGAAATTAGTTTGAGTCAGACTTCCATGTTCCCATTCTGCAGCAAAGCTTGCGTAGGGCTGTCGACAAGTAACTTGATCAGCCAGTCTCTTTTGTTTCCTGTTTGGTGAAAAGGTTAGTAATGCATTCTTCCTTTAGAAGAACGTTGAGGATAAATTTATTGTATGACAAAGGAAATCCTATAAACAAACAACTTACTGGGTAACAAACAAAATTTGCTATCTGTTTCTGCAATGTTACTTCAATTTAGTAGAGTAGAATTAACGCATTTATTTAAAGAAGTTGTTAAAAGTAAAAAGAGCTTGTTAGCTTGGGGGGGATTGTTTTCTTGGGTTATGTTTTGTTTTTTTTTTTCCCCCTAACATTAAAAATGTCTGAAATTACTTGGCTTAGTCTACATTTTTTCATTAAAGAAGTGTGGAGATTGTGGCTAAAGCTTTTCAGGCAAGATAACAGCAGTAAATCTCACAGGAGTTAAACTTTGGCTATTCTGTGCAGGTGTTGCAGTGCTGGAATGCGTCTAGTTCTTATGCTTTCTCAGGAAGATAGTGACACTTAGAGCGGAGAAGACAGTTCTGTATTTGGGGCAGGTAGCTGTGAGACCTGGTGTTGGTTCTTAGCAACTTGCCCAAGTCTAGAAAAGCTCCCACTTAAGCACTGACAGCAGGATTTTTCATTTTGAATAGGTGCAGCTTCTAGATAGAAGTGGAGCAAATTGGATGAGAGATGTAGGTATAAGATTGGACAAGAAGGTAGTGCCGTACAACAGAGCTAAAACTTCAGTAATTCCTAATACTCTTGATAAACTTGAAATAACTCCAGTCTTCCAGTGTACCGTACTGTCCTGAAAACTATTTTTTGGATGGGAGTGTGGAGGAAGGAGTTGAGTTCTGCTGTTGAAGCTCTTGGATGCTTTATGAAACTTGAGAAAATGGCATATTGGCCTTTACATTACAAAGAATACCCAAGTATCTCATCTCTTTCATATCTTGACCTGGTGACTGCGTGCTGTAGTTTTGTAATACTGTGGTAAGTTTTCTCCAGTTGCAGGCAGAGGTGGTGTTATCACACTGGGAGTTGTTTGCTAATAGGAGGTTGTGTAATGCTGCCAGTTTCACCCTCTGTAGCTGTTCGAGTGGTGATTTTGGTTTGGTGATTACTTACCAGACACAGGTCAATGATACAGAGACTGATCTGAATGTGTTCAATCACTGATTTAGGGAAAACAAAATAAAACAAAACCAAACAAAACACAAAACAAACAAACAAAAACCCCACAAACAAACAAAAGCACAAACAAAAAAACACCAAACAAAAACCAAAACACAGACAAAAAAACTCCAAACTGAACAAAACCAACAACAAAAAAACCACCCTTGCTGGTTGAACACAGAACTGCAGAACATAACTGTAGTGATGCTCTAAGCCTGAATTAGTCCTGGGGTGGTTATGGACTATGGACAGTACTGTGTCTATCTAGTGTTTCATGGCAGGACTAGCCAAGGACAGACCATTATCATTGCTGATCTAGATTTAGGGACTCGGGTATGAAGTAGAGTTGGGTACAGTGATTTCCCTGGGAGCTGCTGGCAGCAGTGGAGGCCCTGCTCGCGTGGGCTGAAGCTGAGCTTCTTACAGTGTGCTCTAGGTTGTAGCCTTTTCCCATTGCAATGTAGAGAGTAAACCTGTTCTTCCTTGTTCAGAAGAGGAGTGATGCAGGGAATTAAACTGCTAAAAGCAGAAAGACATCAAATTGCTGGCTGCATAGACAGGGCTTGCTTTCTGCTGTCTGTCACTGTCTTGCTTTAAGGTACTATAGCAGTAGAGTTACAGGAGGGTCTGAGTGGGTGGCCAGTGGCTGAGATTGTCCCACCTGCCTCAGAAGACCTTATTTCCACCTTTTTCTGAACTAACTCATCTCTTAACAGCTCAGGGAAAACGTCAGTTAAAATACCTGCTCAGTGCTGGCCAGTTTTTAAAGCATGCCCAGGATGGTGAGCCATTTGCAAGAAATAACTCTTGAGAGGAAATATGTTGTTTGGGGCAGATATGGGCATAAAAAAAATACCTCCCTGAAGCATTCCTATTACATGTCTTTTGAAACAGTGATGTAAAGCATAGTACTTAGTACTTTTGCCTGTGTTCAGGATGATGGAACATTTTGCTGTGTTGCAGGGAGGAAGGGAACCCTCTGCATTTGGCTGATTGAGGAGGAAAGCCTCATGCTTAGAGGCTCATTGTTTTGGCAGCTGAGTTCTCCAAAGATGCTGTATGGACCAGGTTACCTTCCTGGGACTACAAGAATGAGCTAGGAATGGATCTTCCCTCAGATCTGCTCTGTGCCCTGTGTAATGCCAAAAAGTGGGGCACTCGTCGTGCTGTGTTTATTATGCTTCTCCTCACCCCTGGAGCTCCTGCCTTACCTGGGATGGGAAGGAATTGGACTCCTACAGGAGCAGGAAGTAAGCTGGTGTAGGGTGAGCAATGGAGGGAACTGACTGCAGCTCTTCCACTCCCCCAGGGTTCCAAAAATCATGCAGTTATCATCAAAATAGGTAAATGATTAAGCTGCACATCAGCTTAATTTGTTCTTCCTGGTTTAGAACCGTGAAGGTATGTGGGGTGAAGGGGGAGGAGGTATGAGGGCATATTTTCACACCTCCACCCTTATGGGGGAAGATTTGCATTTCTGGTTTTGCCTGGCCATGTACGTGATGCCCGGAACGTGATGGAGAAGACTAGGGGAAGGATATTCTTTCTCACATTGTCGGGCTTATCTTTCAGCTTCCCCTCTAGCTTGACAACAGGACATGCTGTTTTGGTGCTTATTAAAACCATTGAGCATCATTATCTTTTTTAACTGAATTTTGTGTTTCTGTGATATCTGCATTCCAAAAACAATGCACGAAGTGGGAAACACAGTAGATTAAAATGACTGACTAGAGCTGTGTTTAACCTTGAAGGCAAACATCTAAGTTTCCCTCTTGCACTGTTCTCTTGATTTCCAGTATCCTACTACTAAACCTCCTCCACTTGGCAAACTCTTAGCACGTCAACTGCTTTGCTCGCCTGTGAACATATGTATACCAGGAGACTCTATTTAAACACCAACAAGCTCAATGCTAAATTTGACCAGCAACTCTGTGTTTAAAACTTAATTGAAAACCTAGTTTGAATTAGTTAATGCATTACCTAGTTCCTAGCCATTGGGTAATAACAAAAAAATATATTCTGCAAGTGCAACACTGGTCTAGCAAAAGCATACTCCATTCCATGCAGCTGAGTTCTTGTAGCCTTGTCTGTTTTGCTCTTATTTAGATTGACCTTGTGGAGGAGATAAATCTTTTTTATTTAAAAAAAAAAAAAAAAAAAAAGCTTTGCTTTAAGCTGAGGCTATATAGAAGGCTGCATGTATGCTCCTAGAAAGAAAACAAGGAAGAAATCTGTAAAATGGGGACTGTGAATGAAGGAGGAGTAAAATGATCATTTAGGAAAAGAAAGTGCTATGAAGTACCATACTTGGGATGCTGATTGCACAATGACAGAATAACCAGGGTCAGGATCCATTTGTCTCGCCTTCGTTCGACCACTGATAAATAGCTAGCTCAGTGACTGCTTTTGCTGCCTTTTTGTAAACACCCCTGTAAACTTTCCTTTTTTTTTTTTTTTTTTTTTTTTTTTTTGTCAAAGAAAGCCCGCTGTTTGCTGGGAATAAGTTTGAAAAGGAAGGGACCATTCCCCGAAAAGTCATGTGCAGTAATGGGCGCTGTATCCCGGGGGCCTGGCAGTGTGATGGGCTGCCAGACTGCTTTGATGACAGTGATGAGAAGGAATGCCGTAAGTGATCGCTGCTATGAACTTAACATGCTTAATATCACAAGGCTGGGGTGGGTAGTGGTACCGCTGTGTTACGTAGTGTATATTAGGTAAGTAACAAGCCTACTACCAGTTTCTTAGTTTAGCTATTGTTAGAGGGGAAAAAAAAGTACAGCTTTTCTTATTTCAGGTCTTTAATGTGTTCAAATTATCTGATATTAATACAGCACTTGGTATCAGGTGCTAAACCCCTATTCTCAGATATATAAATTGAGACAGGCTTGACTTATGATTCTTCAAGTGGAAGCACACTGGCCTAGTTCTGTGAGCTGACATCCGCTGCCATCATGACTAGTTCCTCTCATTTCAGAGTTGTTGACTGTATCTTGTTATTTTTGTTCTCTCCTGTCAAAATTAAGTCTTAAGCCTTTGAAACTTAATACTAACTTTCTGCAAAACAGACCAAATGAATTGCCTAATAATGTTTACATCTATTAATCCTTCTTATAGAACTCCCAGTTCTAGAGAGCTAAAAAAAGTCTGATCTTGTTCTCCTCTGTGATTTCCTCTTTCTTAGCATTAATTAAGTTTTAGTTAATGTTATTCAACTGTTAGCATGAAACTTTCTAGCCTACACATTTTACTCAGACAGCAAGATTATGCTGCAGCATGACACTACTATTTGAAATGCAATTGGGACTGAAAAAAAACCTCAAATTCCTTGTGATTCTAGAACAACTGAGAAATTTTTGAGAAGTTACTGTTTTTCTTCTAACAAATGTTGCTCCTTTAGATGAATACTTCATGGAGGTTTTCATTAAACTTAAACTGAATTATAAGAAGTATACCTTTCCCAGGATAGTTCCAAGTCATCATTAGCTTCGCTTATGGAGCAGAACAAAGAAAGAACAGCTTCTTCCAAATTAACGGGCTAGAAATACCATGTTTTGTTAAATGCTCTTGTTTTTTTTAACTTGATGTCTCTTCTTTAACCCTAGATATCCATCTCTTTTAAAAGAAGGGGACTGTAATAATTGTGCTCCATACACAGTTCTCCTTTAAAACAGTGAGTTTTCCTCCCTTTCTAAGGCATTAAAACAACTTATGTAAAATAGCTGATGCTTTGCAGTCTTTATAAAGCATCAGGCTTGTGTTGCAACATTGAAGACAGTTTAATTTTTTTTTTCCTTACTTAGTTTTTAACACCTTAGGGAAGGATGGACTTATTGTAAGGGTTGATAGTTGTTGCTCCGAGCAAGCTGCTCTAGTTGAGGATGTCCCTGCTCTCAGCAGGGGGTTGGACTAGATGACCTCTAGAGGTCCCTTCCAACCCAGACATTTCTAGGTTTCTATTGTCATCCCCAATCAACTGTTTAAACCCCAAAAGAATTTAGATATGTGGGAGATTTGAGAAGAAGAGAGAATATTCAAAGTTCAACGTGTACCTTTCAGTGAGATGTTCCTGATGACAACAGCCAGATCATTTCCTGGCTCCTGCATATATGCTGGTATCATGACTTCTGGTGTGCTATTTCTACTTCTTAAAACAAGCTGAATTATGGCACTTCTCTGTATTTGTCAGATACAAACAAGGAGGTTTTCTGTCTCTTAAGAGCATTGTCATCTTCTGCCTTGCATGAATTTTCTTCACCTGGTAAAATTAGAAAATCTTAATCAAGATTTTTCTAAAGAAAGGCTGGGCTGGGTATTTACTTCTGAATCTGTAACAGGATAACAAGCTTTGTGACTCTTTTCAAAAATTTCCTTACCAAAATCAGCTGGATCTAGTGAATTGAAGACAGGAATGAACATAGTAACTGACAATAAAATATAAATAGCTGCAAAATGACAGTTCATAAAAGTCATTTTTGTCACAACAGACTCAAATAAACCTCACCGATCTAGGCTATGATGCAGCTATGAATTTTTCTGCAGAACTGTCCTTTGTTGTTTTTTTGGTTTTTTTTTTTCATTTAAATACATCCAACTGACCTGATTGGCTAACAGTTTTCTGGATGAGCATCCTTTTGATCCTGCCCAAATCAATGGTGATAATTAGACTGTTCTTTCCTCTTCCCATCCATGTAGGTGCTATCTGATCACCTTCATAAATGTAAAATTAGCATGGAAAAGAGACAATAGTGAGAGGAAGGGATTCATATCCTGTGCTGGCCTGCTGCTGTTAACAGGTCAGATAAACCAAAATAGAATGGAGGTGGTGCTCATTTGAATCTCCAAACAAAACTGAATATTCATGCAGACAGTTCTGTAATGCATCCAGGGAGCTTCAAGCCGCCTGTTGTGGCAGCTTTTAACCCTGTGTATGCTATCATGAGAAGCATGTCTATGATGAGCCAGCCACTCTGTGTGTGGAATGCTGAATATGCCTGTGTAGCTACAGTCTGTGCACCATTGCAGAGACGTGGGGTGAGAGAGGAGTCACTGGGAAAAGGAATTACAGCATTAGCGAGGAGACAGGGAAAGTTTTGGGTTGTTAGTTGTTGGCTTATGTCTGAATTGAGGAAGTTGATTTACTGTCTCAAGGATAGATGATCCTTCTAATCTAGGAAACATCCCCTTTTGAAGCCTGTTAAGCACCTAGCCTTGCCAACAGCTTCAGAGGGACTGCCACTTAAGTCTGTGTGTACATATATACACAGTATGTGTAGCTGAAAGTTTGTTTTGCTCTTCTGATGAATTTTGAAAACAGTACTGTTCTAACGGTGTATTGTTAGTGTTACCAACCAGACTTTTGCAGCAGGAAAATAATCAAAATTTGGATGGGCTTATATGTCTGGAATTAGGTGTTAGAGGAGTTCCTACCTCAGAATTACGGCATTGAAAGGCAGCCCTATTGTCTTGTCTGAGAAAGGCAGAGGAAGAAGAAAAATCACTTGTCCTTCCTCCCCCACATCCAGCTTGTGTCAATCTGTAAAGAGAGGTTCCTAAGATTACTTTAGACTGAAAGGTCTCTGGAGGTAGTTTGGTCCAGCTGTCTGCTTAGAGCAGGACTGACTTGTCTCAGGGCCTCGTCTGGACAAATTTTGCACATCTCCAAGGATAGAGTCCATAGCCCCATGGGGTACCTGTTCCAGGGTTTGAATATACCCACTGGGAAAATTTTTTTTCCAAGTACATGATCAGTTTCCAGAGATGAGAGAGAAGCTGAACCAAACAATTTTTTTTAAGAAGTGCAGTGTGATTTACATTCAGATCCTCTGGCCTTAGTGAGTGGGAAAGGGGAATGTCAGAGGCCAGGACTTGTTCTTGACTGCAGAAACAGCAGATGAAAAGTAGGAACAGTTGACATTCAACACGTGTTAAGTGTGTGTGTCACAGGTGGTTGTGTCACTGTACAAGTGTGTGTTGTATTACTTGTGTCAGGCAGGGAGCACAGCCATGCTTAAAAGTGTCATCACAAGAGTGGGAGCATGTATGTATGTATAGATATAAAACTTCTTTATTTTTTAATCGGTTTAGGTTAGGCTTTGTTACCTTCCTCCTATCAAAATAGGTCTCTGCTTAGTAAAACTTACCTTGCAGTAAAATTGGCGTCCTTTGTTTTCTGCTGTGATGTAGCTTTGCATTCGCTGAGCTGTTGATAGTGAGGACAAAGCCGTAGGAGTTGCATTAGCAGCATGAGATGGCTGAGTTCCCAGTGTGTTACTACTCTGAGCCATGCTTTAAGCTGCTTTGTGCTTTCTCATCGACTAACTAGTTCACATTGAAAGGCTTTTAACCTTGCTTTAAAGTGTCTGTGTGTGAATAGGGGTTTAGTGCTATAGGCTGCTGTTTCTGTGAAGACAAGTTTGCTGTGTTTTTGTGTGCCCACCGAGGAATTTGCTTGCATGCATGTGACTGGTTAAGTGCAAATTCTTTCTCTCTCGCGGATTGCCTTATGGTTGAATGTGGATGTCCAGTGATATTGATGCTGTAGCATCTCCTCCTGTCTGTTCCCTTTCGAACAGGAAAGCTTACAGCTCATGGTTTTGTTCTCATTTTCTGCAGCCACTTTTCACTGAGCGAAATGTGCTGGTCTGGGCCTTTTCCATTCACTTCTTATCTCTTCCCTCTCCTCCTTTTTGCCCCTTTTCTGTCTCCTGCTTTGCAGAACCATCTCTGTTAACCGTGTCACTTTGCTTGGGGTTTTTTCTTCATCTCCCACACTTACCAGAGTTCATACCATCTGTCATCTGCCTCACTTCCTCTGTGCTCTGACCTGTGATCAGTTTAACACTTCCCATGCCAGCTGTCTGGATGCTGTTTAGCACACAGAGCATTCCTCATACTCTTGCCTTCTGTCTGTGATGACAGAAAAATTGTACCCAATTCTATCCGAGAGGAGAGTTGAGAAAATGTACGAGGGGGAGGGAATAAGTTAACACAGTGACTTCTCATCGTCTTAATTAAAATCTGCTTCTCCTTGAAGCAGAATATCTCTTTGGCTTTTCCTCCAAGCCACTAATTGAACTTGAAAAAGAATTAATTGACCATAGCAGTGTAAGTGTTTTGTGAGTATTTCCAGTTCCCTATAGTTTGAGTAAACTTCTATCATCCTAAAATGGGAGAACCCTTTTGTAATTCATTCCCACTGGCTCTGCTGGTTCTCATCTGTTGGATTGCTCAATAGACCGTGTAGTCCCATATCTGTCATGCGGTTTGCTTTTAAATGTTTGTAGGCTTTTTACTACTACTGTTTTTTATCTGTGTAGATGATTTATAATGGAAGCTGAGGCTCCTCTTGACAAGTGCAGAATATTTATCAACAGGACTTTCCTATGGAACTTATAGTTGATTGCATGGCTCCTATATCCTGCTCTGGTTGCATACCAGTGATATCTATACATATATATATATACACACCCCTAGGGTTAATGCTTACACTGGTCAAGGTGGGAACAGTATGTTCCAAACTGGTACAAAATAGAGAACCTGAATGGAAAGATCCAAGAAATGTGTGCTTGCATGTTTCAAAACATTTTGAGGTAATGGATTCTTTTTCATTCTGACCTTTATACCTGCCTCCTGACATATTCCTTTGGGGCTATGAACTACATCCTGCTGTTGGAAGGATTTTCTCCTTGAGATTTAAGAGTACATGGATGTTCTTATTTAAGCTCATAATTTACTTTGTCATCTTTGTTTCCTCCTCTTTACTTTTTTGTACATCTTTGTATTGGATTATTACAGAAGGAACAATGTGAACACTGAAAATGACTTCTGTCATCTAACGAGCAGCAGCTAGTGGAGAGGTGGCATGTTGCCGCCTTTGTCAGCTAAGGAGCAGCAGATGGTGCATTCAGAGCATGGCACATCATCCCTGCTAAGTGCCTGGTGTGACAGCAGCCAGAATTAGACACATACCATATACTCAGAAGTCTCAATTTTTCTTTCATCACTTTCTGGAGAACCATTTCTTACATGCCGAATTTGTGTGTTCAGCTATGAGCAAACGATGGAGCACAGTGAATACAGTGACTTGCTGTGTTAATCCAGGAGGTACAGAGTGTAGGCTAGAAAAAAAAAGTCCTATGCAAGGATAGCTGGGGTGGCGTGTTCTCACATTGGGAACTTTTGTCTTTCATGTGCATCTGTTTCCAGTTGCCACTGTTGCTTCTTCAACACAAACATAAAGGTCTAAAGCAGTTTTTTGAATCCATGCTAAAGGCAGTGTGACTGGAGTGGATAGATGTCTGAGCAACGGGGCATCACCAGTGCTTCTAAGAACGTGTTGCAAACACACTTCTGCACTGGCTAGCAAGAGCTGGCCTCTGTAGGAGGACATCTGGAACTGCAGCAGTAAATCACCAGTAAATCCATTGTTATGAGGTCTTGCTCCAGTTGTCCTTCAGACAAAGTCTTTATGAGCAAGTCTTCTCCCATGGGGGAGAATTTCTTCATTAAATGAAGTGCTGCATGAAGCTGGTCAATTTTAACTAACATTCCTCAGGCAGGTATCGAATTCACCTGTCTAGCAGCCTTCTGCTAAAGGTCATCTTTGTCACTTGCCTGAGACACAGATGTTTGCAGGGAACTCTTTGCAGTCAGAACTGAAGGGTTTATACTATCTGCTGTCCTGGGTTTCATTGAGCGTGATGTGGTGAGCCAAGCCTTTCTGGAGTCCCATACCAGCAGGCAAACTCTCATAGCCCTGAATGGTGTGACTCCTGCTTAGGCAATCTTAAGAAACAATTTGACCTAAGTGATCGTGTAAGAGCCTTTCTGTTTCTGTATCAGGGAATTTAAACCCTCAGAACCCATGCTGCAACCAGATCCCTGGTGAGATGCCCTAGGAACTGCTAGATCCAGTAGGCTGCATGCTGTAGTGCAATGATAATGGTCTAAGAAAACTTTCTTTTCAAAGTTTCTTTTTACGTTCTATTTTTTTTAAGTGCTTTAGGGGACTTTTGTTAATGTCTGGTGGGAGTATTTTCTGATCTGTGTCTTTATGGTTGCAACTACACTGCTGGTTCTTTTGCAAGCATTTTTAACTGTCTTTGGCAGGTAGTAGAATAATATTTGAGATGGTACTGTAATTACTTGTTCATTGCTGAAATCTTGGCATATTAATAATTCTTGATTTCATCTTCTCTTATGTGCTGCTTAACCATATCCTTAGTTTTACTCTGTAGAGTTTGAATTATGTATTTATATATAATTGCCCTGTTTTTTCCACATTCCATTTTGCATTTGACTTTCTCATGTTGGATATACTTTCTGTTCCATGTAATCTAAATGCACACAGTGTTTCGTAGAAATGCTTTATAGGCTCAAGACCTTATAAATCTTGGTGTCATCAGGAGGTAGAGCAAGGGGGTAGGAGATGTGGCACAGCTAAGCTTTGTGTCATTCAGAATGTTTGTATCTGCATACTAGCTCTTACTCATCGTTGACCCTGCACTGGTGGGGAATTAGACTGGATTAGCAGTATATTGTAGTTTGAAAATACAGCCAGTGATAACAATTTTTAGGTTTCCCCAAGGTTTCCTGTACCTTATTGTTCCATCTGCAATTTAAAAACTACCTACCAGACAAATGTTTACTACTCCCTCTGGTGTTCGCTTGCAACAGGTTTTACTGCTCGATATGTTCAGGAATGGAGAGTCTGTGGGAAAGTGTTCATACCGAGCAATTACACGCAGTTGTGGATAAGATACAAAGAGCCTTTTCATAAGAATGCTAAATGAAACTCATGCTCTGTAATTAACAGCCTGGGTTTCCTAGATTAGGTGAAGAATCTTTTCCTGTACTCTGAAACCTTTCAGTTGGGAAACTGAAACTCGCAGAAGAAAGGCAGGTTGGCTGGGTTTTCATCTTCAGACTGGTATTTCAGGTGCTTTTTGACAATTCATTGCATCCAGTTGCTATGAAAGAGGTAGTTTTTGAAGACCCGTTAAAAGCTTCACAGCATCGGAGGAGTGGACTTCATTTAAAAAAGAAAAAAGCCCATTGAAACCAAGTCATTGTGGTGAGGAAGTTGCTTTGTCACTGGAGAAGCTCTTGAGTGCAAGAGAATTAAGTCTTATGAGGAGTGGTTGGGGGAGCTGGTGTTGTTTAGTCTGAAGAAAAGGAGGCTGAAGGGAGACCTCATTGCTCTTGACTCTCAAAGGAGGTTGTAGAGAGGTGGGTGTTGGTCTTCTCTCAGAGGTCACAATGGGTAGGACAAGAGGAAATAACAAGTCAAGTTATGCCAGGGGGTGTTGGGTGCTGGGAAAAATTTCTATACAGAAAGGGTTATCAAAGACTGGAACAGGCTACCAGGGAAGTGCCCTGGATGTATTTAAAAGCTGTCTAGATATGGTGTGTAAGGGTATGGTGTGGTAGTGGCCGTGGTAGAGTTAGATAATGGTTGGACTTGATGATCTTAAAGGTCTTTTCCAACTACAGCAATTCTGTGATTCTGTGGGCTCCTACACTGCCTGGCAGGAAAGGAGGAAGATCAAGTAGGGACGGCACCATGTCATATACCTGGAAGCCTCAAATGAGGACTGTCAGACTGCCTTGTCCTGCCTTCTTTGTGGAGTAGATTTCAGAAGGCAGCCTTTAGAGTTGTTGCTGTTCACTGTTTTAAAAAAAGAAATAAAAAGTTCTGTGAAGTTTGCCCTTTATAAGGAGCATGCTTTGAGCCTGTGCTACAGAAAGATCACAGGCTGGAATGATATTAAAGCACATTATGTATCCCAGCTTTTCCTTTTCTAAGTCCCAAAATGAAAATGGAGGCACAAAGTTTACTAATAAATGGTCATGTCATTGCTATCAACCCAAATCGTTCTGGTGCCATTTTGAATGTATGTGTTTATCCTCACTTTTCCTTACACTTAGCTGTGAGAGCTGTCGAAGTCATCACTTCTACACCGCTAAGAATTAGCAATACCAGTTCTAGTAGCCACTTTATGACACGAGATAAAAGGTCTTGTGAGTCAGTTCTGCAATCTCTGTAAGCTATTTAATGACTGCTTATTATGATAGTCCAGTTATTACAGCTGAAGATATTTTGCTTGGGTTTAGCCACTTGGCAGAGTCAGTCAGAATGGCTTTCATGTACAGCAACAAAAGGCACAAAGTAACTCTGTCTGCGATCCTCTTAAATACCGGACTTTAGGCTCAACAAGCAGAGCTCAGTGCCCTGAAGAATGAGATGCAGCATTTTGTTAATAAGCAATGTCTGCCCAATTCAGAAGGCATTGTCTAAACCAGCTGAGATCTCCTAGAAATAAAGCAGCAGTTCAAGACCCTGGATAGGACTAATCCTACCTATCTGTAAAGATTATTGACTTGGAATTGTTTAGTATATCGGTGGCCCTAAAAAATATTTTTAAAGCATCGGTTAAAGCCTGGTATTAAACAAGTCTAATGTTTTAGAAGATGGGGAGCAGGGTTATGATTTTCAAGAGACACATTCCTGGGGCTCAGATGCAGCACTGCATACCTGCAGCAATTTTTTAGACTGTCCCTTCATGTGTAAAGGTGAAGTAATTTCATCTGCTGCGGTCTGCTGCTGCTAGCCAGGTGCACTTTTAGCTTTCAGAAGTTTCCAGTGCTGGTTTCTGATAAGTTTGGATTCTCTCTTGCTAGCTAACAGCTTATAGTAGTGTGAGATAAAGAGCTATGAAGTGTGTATGGTATTACAGCTCGCCACATTTTGGAAAAGATAATAAGCAAGTAATGAATGCTTGCAAGTCAGTGATTTAGCAACCTGTCACTTAAAAAAACCAACCACCCAAAAAAACCCACAACAAAAATAAAGGAAAATCAAAAATCACATTTTAGGATCTTTATCTCATGATTCTGAAACCATTCAAAATATTAGAGCTGATCTGTATTTCATCACACCTGTATCAGCTAACTCATGGAAGTGTGGAGTGGCTGTGGCATGGCTCATAGTACTCACCAGAGGCTTTGGTGGCTGTGAACTTCGGTCATTGTCTGTGTGCAGTTTTGGAGATGGTGGAGCCTCTGGTGCAAATGAGCGTGTCCAAATACAGCTGAATAGTTGACACAAATACCTGAGCTATTCATCAGATACTGATTTAATGTGCTCTGTGATCTCCTGTGAAAGTGAAGGAGGATGATACAGGCACAAGGAACAAGATAAAGGCATCAAGATAAATACAAAAGCGTGTTAAAATGACTAGTATAATTTTAGCAACTTGAGAACTTTAAAAAGCTCCTGCTAAAATCTATGAAATGGAAGAAGTATGGAGCTTGTGAGGTTTGGGGTTTTTTTGTTTTGTTTTGTTTTGTTTGTTTTTTAGAGTATGAGCTGGGAATTTGATTCTTCCCATAAAGAGGACTAACAGTCTGCCTTTGTGGTGCCCTAACTTACACTACATCTCCATCTAGTGCATTTTAAATGTCTGTGGAGCACACACAACTCTTTTAAGGAAACCTGTAAATAGGTATTTTTTTTAATTTTTTTTTTTTATTGACTACCTGTGGTAGGGGGCTGCTTAATATATGGAAGAATAAAATCTAACAGCAGGCACCAAACTAAGAAAGAGAGAAGCATTCTACCAGAGCTTGCAGTCTGGGAGGATCATGGCAATGAAAAGCTGCAGTCAAGGTAGATTTTGTGTATTTATATTAATAGAATAAGCATTGCCACATTCTAGGATTCTAGGATGCCAGGTGTTGTGCAAAAAAACTTACAGAACTGTACAAATCCAATCTGTAGCGGTCCTGTTCTTACACAAATTATTACTGGGTGATGAAATTAACGGTTTTTGGTGGTGGTGGTCTTGTTTGTTTGTAAATAACTAGAATATAGAGCAGAAAGCTGGGAATTCCTCTGTAAAAGCAGTTCTATGTATTGTAGTAGCTGAATGTATACCTATGAGAGACCTCTGGACTTCAATTCACAAGATATGAACACTGAGTGCTTTTAAGTCTCCTTCTGTTTTTCCTCTTATCTCCTAGTTGACCTGGGATGTTTGTTGCAGGTAGGTGACAAAGATCAGAATTCTTAAGCAGAGCTGAATATGAAACAATGCATGAAATGAGCATCTGTGTTAACTGGGGAGATTCTGTAAGCCAGCCGCTGATCTTTTTGTCACTTCCTCAGATGGCTCTCAAGCTTGGAATATAAAATGGGAATTAACTCTTGTTTTCACTCATGATTAAGCAGCCACATACTTAGTAGTTATAATAAGATTTATAATGAAGTGACCACGGTGAATGTTTCATTTGTTTCATTTGAAGCTCAATTACAGAAATTTACACATGAGTAAGGGCAAATGCAATAGCTACTTACATTTGATAGCTTTTTAGGCAGGGAGATCAAGAGGGTTTGTGGTGCTAATTATTTAATCCTCTTGATGGTCTCCTCTAGATGGGGGTCAGTAAATAGCCCGATGGAAGAGCTTGGAATCAGACGGTTGTGACAGTTGGATAGAGTCAGTGGTGCAAGCGAAATGGAAAGATCATGTAGTGGGTGGCCCAGGATAAGTTGAGGGATCATAGCCCGTCAGGCACACTGTTGTCCTCTGAGGAGAAGTAGCTTCTAAAATACTTTTCAGTGAGAAATCACTTTGCTGGGTACCTAAAAAACAAGCTTTTTGTCTGTGCTGTCTTCTGACATCTCATCTGCTTTGTGATGATTTTGAAGGACTGAGATACAGACTTCTAGACCATGAAAGATTACTTTTAAGGCCTTACTGTCTTGCAAGAAGTAAAGGCCAGCAGTGCGTAGTAGTCCAACTCTGAAGTGCTTTCTCTTTCTCCTTTTCAAAGGAAGCAGTTTTCTCTTCATGGCAGCAGACTTCATTGGCTTTTTTACTTCAGTTTTGTCCTTTCTCTCTTACTGTATATTGTAGTGTAAATATTGCCCACTTGAATGGGTGAGAGTTGCTATGTTGGAGGCAACCTCTGAAGCTTCCTATAGGGCTAATTTCACTACTTAAAAAAAAAAAAAAAGTGTTTGTCTTGAAAGCAAAGTACTTTTTGAGTTTATATTAGTAGTTTATGATTAGCAGCTCTTTCACCTGAGCGGCTAAACAGGGTACACAGGTAAGAGTGACCGAAGGGTTTTTTTGTAGGTGCAGTGAACACTCTGCAGTTGGCTGTGTTTTCAAGCACCATTAAATTAAATAGCTGGTTTTGTCTTGAATTGGAGACTCCTGGTATCATAGCCTGTTGGATGGATTGTATACTGGGAACAGTACTCAAGCGCTAGGTCTTTCCTAGATAGGAAGAAGCAAGCAGAGAATGTGAGAATTCTTTGTGTCATTCTGTGAGACAACCCTGTTGAAAAGCTCTGTGAGCCAACAAACAACGCATCCGTCTTCTGTGCTGAAGCAGATGAATTGACTGCAGGTAGCAGTGGATTTCCCACTGGGAACTAAACTGAAAACACTGTAGGGTCCAAACAGCAATCCCAAATAACTGTTAGTGTTAACCAGTTAGGGTTTATACCATTTCTTGCGGTGAAAGTGATTGTATCCTGGTGCCGTCCTGCTTAGTATTGTAAAATGGATCCTTCTCTTCTCTGTAAATTGAAGTTAAAACCTGTTTTTCAAAGAGCAGGGACAAGTTGAAACAATGTCTACTTTTAACTCCTTCATGTAGAGTGTTTACTGAAATGTTGCAGCTTGCCACATACGTATCGAGAGAGACTGGATTTACAGTGCTGTCTGATGTGGATTTCAACATAAATTAACAACAGGAGAGAAGTTTAAGGTGGTTCATTATCAAAGTCAGGAGAATACCTGTGGCTCTGCAATAATGTAGCATCTGCACACAACAGTTTCTGTGTGGAAAGCTGCTCTTGATGCATGCAAGTAATAAAGTTTTGATTAGCTGAATAACTCTTCTGTTGAATTGATGTGTGGGTGTGAAACAGCATAAAGTTATTTTGCCTGATTGCTACCTGAAGGGATTCTGAGGCAACAATTTGAGTTCAAAGTTGCTGATTCTGAAATACTGTGCAGTTTCCTTCTAGCTGCAGGTTGTCACAAAATGTCTGCTGTTGGATCCTGTCTGCCTTGCTCCAGGTTGCAAAATAACTAGTGGCCACATCATGTGAGGTGCTTCTTGTGTGCTCTCTTTGCATCTATTGCAAATAATAACACTGTTAACTGTAAATAGGTGTGAAATGCTGGAGGTATGGATGACCTTGCTTAATGGTAACAATTCAGTCAGAAAGTTTCTTTCCTAAAGTTTTATTAGCTATAGCATGTACTGGCTTCCATAAGAAACACTTGGACTGTTATAAGTGTATGATGTATTCTCTTTTAAGTATCGTGCCATTCACTATATTGGTGCATAGCTCCAAAATTTTTACTGTAATATCCAAACAGTAGGATAGTATCTACTTAGAGATGGCAATTTTTTTTCCAAGCAGTTGAGCCATGTCATCTTGTCCTGGCTATATTCCTCAGATCTGTAGTCCACAACGGCACTTTACTTGCTGATAATTATAGAAGACATTTGATATCATTGCTGCTCTATCTATGGAAAGGAAAATCACCTGCCTGTCAGAGAAGATCTGTTGTAACTTTCTAGTTGAGTTTTAAGTCCTTATAGCCAAATCAAGAATGTCAGAATTGCTTTTATGCAAGGGAGCATCTATATATAGTATAAAGTTTTACACAGTATATGCTAAATATCTTTTATCTTTATTTTTTGTCCTCTCTTCCCTGCTGTTCATCATACTCAAAATGGATTACGCTTCTTGAAATAATAGTGCAGTTTCACACTTAGTACCCTAAAGATAGAAAAATGTTTTTCTGTTAACGCTGTAGAGCTGTGCCTGCAAACTGTCTCATCTTCAGTGGAATGTACAACTGGCCCTGATGGGAAGTTACTATTTTTTTAGAGCTCTAAAAGAAAGGGGTGGGAGGATTGGCTTCTGCGTAGCATAAGGAGTGACTTCACACGCTCACACATACAACTGCCAGAATAGTTGAACTTAAGCAAACCTACTCAGGGGGGACGTTTGGCAAGCTTATACTGGGGCCAGCAGTTCTCTGCCACCATCTTCACCACTTGCTTCACTTTTGAATTTTAAGAGATGAGAAGAACATTCTACTGAAGAGTAATTTTTTTCCCCATAGCTAATGGAGTCAGAGAAGGTTCCTCCAGTGCATGGTGATTCCCCAACACCTCTTTCTAAATACCGTAGCAATTCCCTTTTGTGTAATGTAAATACAGATTCATGTCAGTATTTCAGTCCTAGATTGCTTCTGCTGTGACTAGATAACAACAAATGAAGAGTGGAGCTGGAGTGAATCGATCCTTTTCTGCCATAGGTTCACAAATTGGTTGAATGCCAGTTTATTTGGGGTGAGTTTTGTACTAGTATTTCTGCAACTGGATCCAGACAGGATTTGCTATTTGAGAAGCTCTTCTTGAGACACAGTTTTCTAAGTTGATGTGTGATTTATTGCTGTAATCCAAGTGTGTCTGTCAGTCCTTACCCCTTCCCCTCCAATGTGTGTTCTCTCAGTTTCATAGGTTCTGGAGACCTGGTCTCAGGAGGACTTACCAGTCCCTTTAAAAAAACAACTTCTCCCATCCCATTCTTTTAGCTGATTATAATACTGAGGCTAAATAAGGTCAGATTATTCGTAGACATCTGTGTTACTTTCACTTCTTTTTCTTTTTTTTTTTTTTTGTCATTTCCTGATATCCCAGTAATTTTTGATAACCCTGAGCCCATTTCAGCCAAGTGTAACAGAAGGATATAGATTGCAAAGATAACTGTCCTTGAAAGCTCATCAAGGCTGAAGTCACTGAAGGAGCCAAAGAGGTAGCTGCTGTTAAATGAATGTAAAGCCTTTCACATACCAATTGGCCTGAAAGCTTGAGACCTGTGCAGTAGAAAGACAAAATTGATGAGCAAAGGAGAAGAAAACCTTTTTCGTAACAGCCATATAATGGGAGTAGGGATTGTAGAGGAGTGCTGTGAATAATGCAGAATGTGACCTGAATCTGCTGCAGGCAATCGTGATCTTGGTGTACATACCTGGTACTTGTGAGAGTGCTGAAGAAAACAAATAGCCCCTTTATGTTAAGGGCATCTCCAAAGGTCACTGCAGAATGCAAAGGTGTGTTTCTGCTCAGGAAGAAATGATTGTGCTTTCCATAAGAACTTCATGAGCAATGACCAAACAACCTTTGCTTGAAAACCTTGGGAAGACCATGCCAGAGGACAAGAAGCATGTCAAATTGAACATAAAGCAGAAATTCCCCAGCGGAGTTTTCTAGAGTGAGGGACATGGCTTGGACTAAACCACTACTGGTTTCTCATTTTTCCTGCATTTACGCATAGCACATGAGAACTGGGTTTTGTGTCTGGGACTAGAACTTGGAAAACTGAGTTCTGTTTGGGAGCAAGGCTTGTGTCTAGTAAATGGCTAGCTGTGTGACTAGTGAATCACTGTGGCATTCAAAATGCTTTTTTCAGGGTATCTAATGTAAACAGAAGTTAGAATTAGGATTGGCTTGTGTAGATACCATGCCTGTTGCAAACTTGGAGAACTTGTGTTTGCTTTTTGTTGTTTTTCTCCTTCCCTCGGGTTTAATAAAAAAAAATAAAAAATCAGTGGACTATGTAAAGGGGAAATGGAGATAATTTGAAGGTGTTTAGTTTCTTGGTTTTGGTCTGTGCTTTTTTGATAAGCAATTCTAAACCAGAATTTTCTTGTTCTGTGGCTGCTGTTTAAAGAGGAGAGGATAGGAGAATATCTGAAAGGGTGAAAAGGTTGAACTAAATGTTATATGGCTATCTTATACTTGCATTAAGTCATTTTCCTGAATGGTTCCTCTCTTTTTGCTGGGGTATCGGGATGCTTTGGACAGAAGAAAGAGTACATTTTCCAGAAATTCACCTTTGTCCCTGGTCATTCCAGCACCTTTTTCCTCCAGATGTGGTCAAACATTAAATATTACTTACAGCTTTACTGTGGTCGCTTAAGATAATACAGCAGATATGCTTTGGACCTTCTTGCCTTAGGGGCGGGACAGCTGAGGTTGCTGTACCCTGTGTCTTCTTGTACGTGAAACGGAGCTTCTGCAGCGTTCACCACTGCTTGTAGCTCTGGTCAGGAAGGTGCTGGCACAGGACTTCCCTTCAGGGGGCCAGAGGCTCAGGTTTTGGTAATTCTCAGTCTGAAGTTTGTCTGTAAGGCTTTAAGAGTAAGAGATAGTCCATGTTATAAATTTAGAAGTAAATAACTTTGAAGCCTTAATTTGGCAGGATTTTCAGAGATGGCCAGGGGCATCTTTGAATATGATTTGCCAAAAAGTTGATAGCGTCTGAGTTCAGACCTCAAATGACTGAAGTAAACCTGCTTGAAGTAGTGGCATCTAGTAAATGTTAGCAGGGGCAAACCCACAATTTTGCTTCCCCTTTTCCTTATGTCTTCTCCCTCTCCTCTTCTTGGAACTGTTCAGGCTCAAAATACCATCTGTACAGTCATTTTGTCTGGGGACGTCTGAGTATTGGTCAAATGCTAATGTGGACTCGCTGGCTTCAGTGCCGGGCTGGGAATCTGTTGCTGAGGTGTTTATTTTGCTGCTTTTCTTTAAAGACTGGAGGTATGTTACTGCCTTAGACCTTGTGGTTGCTAAATTATTTAGCTGAGATCAGGCTGCCTCAGGGCTCTTTAACACAGAAGTTGCTCTTTGAAGGTCTGTGCAGAATTGTAGGGGCTCAGATATCTTGGCTGAGGGTTTTCCATTGCCGACAGTGTTAAGCACAGCAGCTACTCCAGGGTAATTTATCACCTGTTTTTCTACGAAGTAATGGTTCCCTTTTTTTCCTCCCAAGTGGACTTTGGATACTCTTCAGAAAAAATGGTAGTTGAATAGGGGAAATTCAGTGATACATTTTATTTTACACTTCATAATTCTAACTGAAAACTACTGGTCTAATATAGAAAAACATGTAAGAGAGAAACTGCAAGAATTTGCTTTTGGAGGACTCTAAATCAAAGAGCTTCTGTAGCTGTGGAATAAACCAGTTTATATATGCTCTACTGAGTGATGGAAGAAGGCTTTGCTACGGCTGCACTTCAGTTTTAACCATGGAAGAGAAGATTCCTTCCAAATTAATGCTGAAGCTGTTTGTCCCTATTGGATATATATATTTTTTTTTTCTTACTTGTACTCTGATTGTCCTTGACCTTTTCCTGGCCTCATAAAGCTGCACAGGTTTGTGTATTGATGTGCTATATAGCTACATAAAAAAGACTGCCTGTTGCCATCATCTCCAGTTCTGTTGCATCTCAAAACCTGGGCATTGTGAACGCATCTTGTAGATCTGGTGTAGTAGGAAACATTTACTCCAAAGGCCCACAGGTTATGACACTGGCTTCTTTTCTGGTGTCTCCCATCAATGGTGTGAGGTGTTACCATGCGTTCGTGTTGCACCATACACACCTTTCTGCAGTTACAGCGTGCTCTTCCTGCAGCAACTGACTTTCTTTTAGAGTAGACTTTCTGTAGAGTTCAGAATCCTGTGATGTGGTCAATCATGTCATATGCTAATTTGAAAAAGCAGAAGGGAGGAAAAAGAGCCAACCACATGTCTTGTTAAATTGTTTGGGTTTTTTTTTTTTTTTTTAACTTTACTAGTTGCTTTGTTCGAGGCTGGTGATACCACAGGACTTAACTGGTACTTGCATTGAGCATTGTAGCGGAAGCATCTTCATCACCCTAGCCAAAGGCAGCATTCTTTTCTTGCTGTGAAGAGTTGCTGTGCAGTGAAGTAAAAAATGTAAAGTACTTGAGGTCATAATGAGTTTCTGTAATCATTTGTTAAACACATTTTGATGCTATTGTGAGTATTTAGTGTTATATGAATAGTTGTGCTGGTACAATGCAATAGATGTAGTTTGTCCTGAAGAACTGTGTAATGGATGATGGGGAGAAGTACATCAAGAGATGCAATTCATATAACTCACATTCCTTTTGCACCCACTTTTGTATAAATTATGCTGAATAAAGTCAGTGTTAATTATAGCATTTTTTGCTTTGAGTTTGCTTTTTTTTGCAACCTGAAAAATACTTTTACAAAGGTCTCGTGTTTATTATTCACACATAGACACTAACTTACTTAATTATCTCTCTATTCCTCCTTCTCCAGATGTTTCCTTACTCTTTATATGCCTGTCTTTGCCACTAGTCCAGCCAAACCTTTGCCTCTGGGGGTTGTTGTCTGCTGCCTGAGGACCTGCTTAGATGCCCGTTTTTCTGGATTTACGCCTGGGGCACTGACTCTACAATAGATCTCTAGGCAAAGAGGACATAGTTGCTGTTGTTTCCTGTGATGTATGACCCTTAATTTTAATAATTTTTTTTTTGTACACTGCTTCTAAGTTAGTCAAATTCATGTGGGTCTTTAAGGGACACTTAGAAGTAACTGCTTGTCAAATGTACAAACGTGTACTCCAAAGCATGATTTAAATTTGTTTTGAGAGGTTATTTGACTTGTTACAAGTTTGGCTGGTTCAGTCATTCTAGAAATATTACAAACTGGAAAAAAAAAAAAATTAACCCAAGCAAGTGAAATATCACAAACCCCCCCCCCCCCCCCCCCAAACCCCGCAAAAACAGCCAACACAGCATGAGAGAGCAGCAAAAACACCCACCCCCCAACACCCCACCCAACAAAAAACCCACCACCAACGAAAATACGCCTTCCCACAAAATCAAACAACACGCCTCTTAAGG